>PVKU01004769.1:0-136989 GCA_004027475.1 Anoura caudifer
CCTATTAAATTACCAATGGCATATTTCACAGACATAGAACAAACACTTCAAAAATTTATATGGAGCCATAAACGACCTCGAATAGCTGCAGCAATTTTGAGAAAGAAGAGCAAAGTAGGAGGGATCACAATACCTGACACCAAACTGTATTACAAGGCCACTGTAATCAAAACAGCCTGGTACTGGCACAAAAACAGGCACATGGACCAGTGGAATAGAATAGAGAGCCCAGAAATAAACCCAAGTCTCTACGGTCAATTAATATTTGACAAAGGAGGCAGCAACATAAAATGGAGTAAAAGTAGCCGCTTCAACAAGTGGTGTTGGGAGAACTGGACAGCTACGTGCAAAAAAATGAAACTTGAACACCAACTTACACCATACGCCTTAGGTCTTTTAATTTCTCCCATCCGCTCCCTCTGCTGCCCCTCCCCGAAGTGCCTCGTTCTACCTGCAACACTTCTACCTTCTGAAACGCACCGTGTCCTTGGGGACCGAACTCAGACGGCAAGGGTTCTCATTCTGAAGTCACCGATCCTACAAACAGGTATAAATGCACTCTCGTCACGCACCCCCGCTGTTCTGCCGTCTATTCTGACACTGGGGCACAATACCGGGCAGCAGCTGTCCACACCCCCACCCGATGGCCCCAGGGTGGAGAACGCTCGCTGAGGGCAGGGGCACCTTGGTGGCCCACCCACGTGCTCCGCTACCAGCGCAAAGCTATGGAGAGAGCGCGTGTGTGGAAAATCTTCTGTTTCCACCATTTTAAGTTCAACTCATTCTTTAAGAGTTGTTTTCCCATGAAGCTTTTCTTAATCTTCTCAGGCTGAAAGTTCTGTTCCCTTCTGAAAAGCACATCCACGAACATGGTGTACTTCGCCCGACATTCAAGTCAGTAGGCTCTGTGCTCCTCCTTATCTCCCCTCCCAAACATAGGCGCTGTCATGTATGACAGTAAAGTGCCTGGTTGAGTGTATTTCCATCCTTGTAGTGTCTGGTATCTATTAGAATACGTGCTTACATGTATATATGAGGTAGAAAAATGTTTTATACACTTAAAATATAACAAAGCAACTGCAAATCACATGCCTTTTGTTGGGAAAAGATAGATCAACACTGATCAACACTGGCTCTCCGTTTTGGGAACAATTTTATAATTTATTGTTTTTAAAAATTACTATTTCAACTTGGGATTTAAGTGATATAACCACTTGTCTTCATGTGCTTGCAAATCAGTTCCTCCAGAGTATACAATTCAGAAGTCAAAACAATGCCCTGCATAGGTGCAAAATGTATTTTGAAGCAACTGCGTTTCAGAACTATATTCTTTCCATGATGTAAAAGTATAGAAAATGGATAACTTGATATTGTCATTGTTCTGTTGGAACTAATAGACTCACTAGAATAAATTATTAATGAAATGGGATGAATGTCGGTCTCTCTGCAGCTAGCCTTTGAGCAGCGCACACACATCCCTGAACAGACTTCGAAATTCCATGCCCATGATCAACGACATGGGAGAGATCCCTTCCTACCGATCAATAGCATGACTGAAATGAAAGAGGAAGCTGATCAAAGCCTTGTACCTGGCACAAAATCACAGTGTATCTGGTATAAAATTACATACGTGGAGAAAGACCAAGCCATTCACTGTAAACTCAATGTGCGACCATCTGCAAATAATCAGTGCTCTGTAAACGTCACTTCACTTTATGTCCTTTCTTTGGTGGTTTAGTTACCAAAGTTTGAAAATCATTTCATTAGAGGGCCCCTTTTCTATAAAGTGGGTAGCACCAGGGACCCTAAGGATAGTGCTACACATTTCTGTCTTGTAGTTGTGAATTTTTTTGGTATAGAGGTTTCTGGTTCCTTGATTTCATAAGGACCTTAAAAAGGAAATCTATGGACAAGCCAGCTTGCAAGTAATAAAATGCATGAAAATAGACCTCTGAAACCAACACAGGGGAGAGCACGTAACAGGCATCTCCACAATGAAACCAACAGGATAGAAATGTGGGTGCTACAGGCAGACGCCCACTCATCTGGGAGGTTGCCCAGGGCCTGCACCAATGACCATAGGGACGGAAGGGAGAGAAGCAAGTGACTCCACGCCCCAGATGTGAGGGGACACGGCATGCTGTTGACAACTGGCTGGAACTTTACCCTCCTTTTCCATTGTGTTTCTAGGGCAGCAAAACATCAGAAACAGTCCCAGCCAACCAACATCTTGTCTTTCTCTTGTTTTGTTTCCAACTAACTCCGTACGGAGATGATTGAAAATCAAAACCCCCAAAGACCTAATTAGGTAAAACAAAGCATTTGTCTTCTTACTTTTCACCGTGAGGTACATGGACTTGCTGACGTCCGCGCCCACGTCGTTGCTGACCTTGCAGAGGTAGTAGCCGCTGTCTTCCTCCACCACGTGCTTGATCAGTAGAGACCCGTTGCTGAGGACCTGGATTCGGCCGTTCAGGGCAATGGGTTGGAACTGGGGGACCCCAGCACCTGGAATGAAAGAAAAAAAGAGGAACAGTGATACAGACATGGGTTCACATGGGGAGGGGGTATTGAGCTCAAGTTCACCTAGAATAATGAAGAGAAGTGATTGATGTTCACCACAGAGCGCAAATGTCGGTCATGGGGTCCACTACATTTTTTATTGGTTTTTCTTCCTTCCAACATTGAAATTCTTGTTTGGAGAGAGATACGTGCATTGAAAGTAACAGTATTTATTTCAAATCTGGGATAAAGAGTAAGAAGCCTTAAGGATAGTTTCTACATAAAAAGACAAATTTAATGAGTGTTAAATAGTGTAGCTGATAAATTATTCTAAGGCATCACAGTAGGACAACTACAGAGGTAGACATCTGTCATCGCACTAAATAAACCGTGTCCCCAGGGACTTCACATGAGTGCAAACACGGAGTGCTCCAGGGAGGTGGCGTTCGAAGACCTCACTCGCTACACACCTCGGAGTCGATAAAGAGAATACAGTGATTGCAGGTTTCTCCTGTAAGTGCGGGCACGTTCCAGTCCAGAAACACAGGCATGGTTAAAACCGCTTCATGCTATTTGATTAAATAAGTCAGCTCATTGCGCTAAAGCACCCCTCTCCTCAGGGTGCTCATGCTCAAGGAGACAATGGCACAGGTGTGTCTAGTGTCAATGACAGATCCACATAAAGCTGTTTTGAAAAACATAGAGGTAACAGAACAGAAAATTAATGTCTGGAGAGATTTCCGGGGAAATGGTGGTTTGGGTTAACTTGCTGTTGCTTGCGCCTCTGCTGTGGGGGTGTGATCGAAACCTCAAAAGACTGAGAGGGCTTCCCTCTTCTCTGGCCCGAGAGTGAGGTGTTGAGGAAGGGGCCCAGGGGAAGGGGGAATTCCATCTTCCTGGAGAAAGCCCAAGCATGGGCCATGAGCACGTCCCAGAGGAGCCCCCGGTCTCCACGGCCCTCGGACCTCCGTGGGGGCTGAGCAAGTGAGTGGTGAGCTCACTCCTCATGCAGGGCACTTCATGCTTTGCATCTGGGGACACGAGATGGGGAGACACGTCCTCCTACTGTCTCCCACCAAACTGACTGTCTACGTCTTGGGTCCCCTTGGCTTCCAGGGACAGGGACTGAGGCTGTGCCTTCCTTTCCTTTTTGGGCTCCACCAAAGAGTTGAAGGGAATGAATGATGTCTGTAAGGGGCTCTCTCACACAGAATAAGGGGGACAAGCAGAATTCTTATAACAAGAGGTTTCTATCAAAACAACACTGCTAGAGAGGATAGGTGAAAAACAGAGTTTCATTTCTGTTCAGGATGAACAGAAAAAGAATGTCACCTGTATTCTAGCACAAAAAAGAGACTGTTAATCTGCAGCATCACACTTGTCTTTGAATGAATCAGAAATCTGAAGCCGCAGGCCAGTAGGTAAACACTTGGTTGCAAAGAATTAAAAGCCCTGCCAGCACATATGGGTTATATAAACAATTTCATCTTTGGCTCAGGTAAAAAGAAAAGATCTAGAAGTAACTGTAACCTACCTCAATCTCTTCCCTTTACGCACCCTACAGCCAGAATCCAATAAAATGATGTGAGACATACAAAAAAGCAAAAAACTAAACAAAACAAAAAAAAAATGAAAAATAACCCGCCCCCCAAAAACAAAACATGGGAAAACCACCACCACAATAACAAAAAACAAAAACAAAAAAACAAACCCAGAGGAGACAGCATTAACAGAACTTTGGTATGGAGCTATAAGGCAGGAAGTTTATAATAATTATAATTAGTATTCATAAACAGGTGGGGATTCAGAAAAAACATCAAAATATATAAAAGAAACAGGTACACAAAGAAAATGGTAGAAATGAGGAACACAACGGTAGCTATGAAGAATTCCTTAAACAAGCTAATTAGCAGATTGGACACAACAGAGGAAATAATTTGTGAACACAAAGCGATGTTGATAGAAATTATCCAAAGTAAAACAAAAAGTGAAAAAGAGTGGAAAATACAGTACAAATGGTCCTGGCACCCCAGAACAATATCAAATATTCTAATGTATAGTAATTATAATCCCAAAAAAGAAAGCGGCAGGAGAAATTGTATTTTAAATATAGAAGACTTTAATACTGCTCTCAGTTAACTTAACTGACATCTATAGACCTCTGCCCCTACAGTAACTGAATACACATCAGCTGTGAGCCAACACCTAACAGTTACTAAAAGAGACCGTATGGTGGGCCATGATACACGTTCCAGTAGATTCTATAATAGAAAAATAATACAAATTATGTTCTATTTCCACAGCAAAACTAAAACTAAAAAGCACTAACACAAACATATCTGGAAAACCGTCAAATAGTTTTGTGCTGTTGCTTATTTTTAAAAAGTTTGCTGCCTGTGATCGTTCAATCATTTTACGACTAACTCACTCTCTGTCTTTCCTACTCCATGACAACAAGGACCATCTTGCCATGAACCACTTCACTTGTCATCACGAGAGAGGACAATACAGTGCTAGTCAATCTGTCAGGGTAACCCTTGGAGTGGAAATCTGCACATCTAAATGTTAAAATGTAACCCTAAGTTGCTTACTAAAAAATGTAGCAATTTTATTTCAGCAGTGCTGGCTGGGTTTTTTTTTTCCCTCTTCCATGTGCATTACTGATCATTTTAATCTTCATTACAGTATACAAGTCATCGTGTTAATTTGTATAATTTAACTGTTTTTTTTTTTTTTGTCTTTTTTGCTTATTACATGAGCCTGGGCATCTTTTCAGGAATTAGTGATGTGTACTTGTCCTTCAGTGAACCATCCATCCATGTTCTCTGCCCATGAGTATCTATTGGACTTTGCCTTTTTTCCTTCAATTTCCAAAGCACTTTGAGTCTCAAAAGTGTTTCCATATGCCGATTTCACAAACCTTTGTTTTTGTTCTTGCTCTTTTAATCAGGATTGACTGTTGACTAGTATTGGCTAACTTTTTGGCATCTATTCAGATGATCGTATGATTTTTCTCCTATAAAAGTTGATTGTATGTTTTAAGGATTTGGTTTTATAAATCATAAAATTCCTTCTTGTGCATAATATGTACTTTGGAACTTTAAAATAAAAAAGAAGCCTGTAATTTTTATTTAAGTGTTTAATTTGGATGCACAGTTTGAAAATCTGTAAGGGCTATCGATGCCTTCCTTCAAGTGAACAGCAACCTGGGAGCTGGGTCTTGTTTAAAAGACACAAACTGAAAACTGAGAGAAATGCAGCATTTAGAAAATATATCCACAAGGCAGCAAACAAGGGGTCTCAAAATGCTATGGGATTTGTCTCTATATAAAACTATGTTCCAAAAACTTAAAGAAGCTAATAAAATGCTGGTAGAATATGAGAAAGTTACAGGACTATTCATGTAAAAACAAAACAAAATAAAACAAAATACATTTTCTTTTCCTCAAAGAGTTCGCACAAGTAAAACACTTGTAATATTTGACACATTTATACTAAAAAATTGCAACACAAAATTTCACATTGTTAGCTGCCTCAGATAGCTGGAAGACTTATCTATGAGTGCCTATCTGGAGGGAGAAGCTGCCTCATTATTAAAAGGTCCCAACGAGGACAGAAATGAAGTATAAGTGCATCTGGAAAACATTGAGTTTTGTTCACCAGAAAATGAACTTAACATGAAGGTTAACACCATTTATAAATTTGCTCACTTTGCCCACAGAGTGAGAGCGAGCCCATTCGTCCATCATCAGGGTTAGCACTCATTTCATCTGAGGGACGTGGATTTCACCATGAACTGATAGAATTATCCATCATCCACTCTAAACTCATCATTTACTGTAAAGAGCAAAACTCAACGGAGTGCATACAATATTCACAATTCTGTAATCTTGTCGGCATAAGGTAAGCACTTGGGGTAATTAGCTGGAAGACACACTATAGCAACCAGAAGTCATTAATTAAAAAGCTGTCAATTTTCTGTGGACAGCTGGGGTCAAGTGGGGACAATTATAATGCTCTACTACATGAAGAGAGAATGTTAGAGCATTATGTAAGCACTTACCAAATTACTGGTGACACTAATACTGTGTGACCTTTCTTAGTTATTGAAAAGCTACGTCTAGTGGTGTTCTCAAGGACGGGGGCAGTGGGAAGAGCGGGAAGAATAGCCTGCTGTCACCAAGGGTGCCCGCTTTGAAGGCAGCAGCAGATACTGTTCCATCTCGTCTTCCGCTCTTCAGTCCTTGCTCATCTGTAGCAAGAGCCCTTGTCTAACAGGAGTCAGGAGAACTGGGTTCTGTTACAGTTTCTGAAACTTATGGACTCTGCCCTTAAGCAAGCAAGTAGCTTACTCTCTCTGCATCCCTCATTCCTTCATATGTGAAACCAGAAGAGAGATCTGTTCCCATGCTACACGGATTGTCGCTCACACCGAAGGAGACAGGATTTGTAAATGCTGGTGTTGATGCCCACGTGTGAGGACCAGCAGCTGGGCAAGGAGCACACTCAGAGAGTTGCCCTAGCAGGATGCAATGAGTTGATTTCAAGTAGAATGGAAAAATGAAAGGAGAACTCCTTATGCTCCCTGGATGGTACCCCAATGGTCAGGCTGGCGGTTATTCCTTCTCCTCGCCAAGGGCTGAAAAACAGTCCCTCTTATCCTTAGGGAGAGTGCAGCGCTCTCCTGAGGAGTGGGTTTGTTTTTCTTGTGCAGGGAGAGGGTTTCCCTGCTCCGAGCAGAGCTGGGTTGCAATGAGTGAGCAGGTCCAAAGGCAGAGGTGAGAGGGGAGGAGGAGAGAGCGAGTGGCAGGAGCGGCAGCAGCTGCACCCGTTTCTGGTGTAGCAGGTGGAAATAGAACAGTAGCTCAGCGACCGAGTGCTGAGTTCTGAGCGTCCTGTTCCGGAGAATAACCCTGAAGTGGACAGAGGCCCCGTCCTGAGACACTGGCCCAGCTCCAGGCTGGGGAGCTAGTGTCCCAAGCCCCAAGAAAGAAGCTTCCACGTGTACAACACGTGTGTGTCAAGTTTGCTGGAACGTTTGGGTCAGAGGTGGACTGCTGGTCCTCAGCACTCCTGTTCCTTACTCAGCTCTTCCCTAAACTGTAGGGGCTGGAAGCCGGAAAAAGCACTGCCACCCAGTCTGGTTTCCATTCCACAAGGGGAGGCACGGAAGTATGGTCTGGAAGGTGCAAGGACGGAGAGACCATCACCCCCTTCAGAAGCAGTGGGTCCATGCAGGGGCAGACACTGAACAGCCAACCCCCAGAGAACAGATGGCGGCAGGCAGCGGGGCCCACAGATGGGAGCTGCTTCTCTGGGGCCCCATGTCACTCAAGTTCCTGAAAGGCAGCTCGGTTCCTGCCGTCCCTCCCAAAGCTTTGCATACGTCCAATTCCCTTAAAACCCTTGATAAAGCCCCACACCCTAAGCAAGACAGCATCAAGGTTGCTTTTTCAGGAAATCCGAGTACCCTTCTGTTCACTGTGCAACGCAGCTTTCTTCCCTCCATTCCTTTATGTTTATACTGAAGAGGCCTATTCAAAGGAAATGGCGGACTTAGGTGGGCCAGCACGGTGCCTTCCCCGGGGGCTTCCGAGGATTTGGTCGTCCACTAATTGAGCACGCCAATGTCACGACTTTAACTCTCTACTGAGTCTGCAAGGGTCCTTTTTTCTCATTGAGATGGCACATTGGTACTTCACTCACGTCTCAGAAAATGAAACCATGAGTTGACATGATTCGGCACTTGTGAATGGGACATGTGATACTGGAGGCAGTTTAAGTGGCTCGTTCATGCTGATGTCACCTTGGCTCAGTATTGGGACTGTCAGCCGTGAGCAGCCCCTGCGGCTGGGTCCATCACACGAGGTCTTCAGCCACCACTTTCCTGGAGCAAGAGATCCCCAAACATTTGCCCTCCGTGTGGCCACCTCTGTCCACAAGAGCACTACTAGAAAGTTCCTGAGGAAAGGCGATGAGAAACAGAGAAGGTGGAGGAGTGGAGGGAGGGCAAGACGGGCCCCAGGGTCCATTGTCCCGGTGACCATACCAAGGATCAGGGACACTGAGGCCTTCTTTGGTGGCGGGGTGTTGACAATGGTCGTAGAGCAGCTCGCCGGGCTGCTGAAACTCCGCTCATTTTACCCCAGAGGAAGGCAGAAGTTTCTCGACCCTGGTGAGGCTAAGGAAGAAGTAAGTTGAACAATATGTTGAATGCTCATCCTCTCTGTTCTGCTCACCGTCCTTCTCTGACGACTCATTGCCGCTCACTGAGACCCACTGCCCCTGCTCAGGGAGCGCAGGGCCGAGCTGCTTGTGTTGTACATGATGGAGCCCCATTCAACTCTGAGTGGAGCTTGTTTCCGCTGTCTGTGCCACAAGGAGGTGCTGCCTCACTCTCTTTGTTTTAGATTCTTTGAGATCTTTCCACTATTAATTCAAGGTTTGTATCTTGTCACATATTTGTATGCTAGTGGGGACAAGGATCGCTGGTGAACAACTGGGACCTGATAGCCTGGGCAAGACTAACACATGAGTTGGGAACAGGGGCTGCTGGAAAGACCTAAGGGGAGAGCTGCAGGCCCAGGAAATCAATGGCATGAAGGCAGCGAACCCACGGGGTTGGCGGCTTGGGGCATTCTCACCCACACAGAGAGCAGGACCAGCGGTGAGTCCAGGAGCAGAGACTGGGTGGTAACTGGACAGGCAGGCAGGGGGGTGGAACAGTGGGTGGGTAGGACCAGGATTGGATGACCAGTCCTGAGGAGCTGACCCAGGCAGAGATCCAGTTTCTAGTGCAGAGACATGGAGAAGACACTTGTTCTGACCAAAGACTGAGTTGGCATTCAAGGACAACGTGAGTGGTCACGAGGGTGAAGAAATGAGACTAAATGCTTTGGACAGTCAACCAGGGAGGAGGCTGACGGCCAAGGCTGGGGGCCAAGTGCAACCTGCAAGGATATAGGGAGCAGGAGTCAGGGATCCCAGCTTAGGAAGGAACTTTGGAGGACCAGAGAACCAAGGACCGTCCGGCCGTGCCATGTGAACCTCCCACAGAGCTACTCCAGTGGGAAACCTCCCACTTTCCTAGAGCGGAAACAAAGGACAACCTGAGTGAAGGGAGTGCTCGTCTCTGGATTGCTTGCCCCTTTCTAGACTTATTGTTTGAATGCAAGGTTGGCGCTGCGCAGCACGGGCCATCTCTTGACAACCGAGGCAGAGGTAGCCATGGTCATCTCACCAGGCAGGTCTGGAGTTGGTGTTGGCAGAAACCAGGTCCTAGAATGAACCTGCTCAATGGACTTGGACTCGTGCCATACCGAGTGTTCTTCATGGCTTTCTGAGACATGGGTCTTGGGGACTATAGAGGATTCTGGGAGGTCACCTTGACCTTGGGAGAGCAGGTGTGCAGGACCTAGGTGAGAATTTCCAGGGCCAGCCCTTGAAGTAAGAGGGGGCTCCGGAGGGGTCACCTGAGCAGTTTTACCTGGTTTTGAGCATAATGCTTGTTTCTCAGTCTGGAGCTGCGCACGCTGCATGGAAAGGCCCAGAGAACTGCTGTGCTTCTAAACAGAGATCCAAGTTCTGTTGGCCCTCATCGAGTCTATACCGAGAGGGAAGGGCTTTGGCAGGCAGGTTGATAACAAGCGGAAGAGGATACTTCTGGGACCCTAGTGATAAGGGACAGCTAGGCCCACTGGCAGAGTGCACCATGTGAGTACAGAAACGACAATCTCCAGCAGCTTCCTGAGGACAGCAGGAGATACCTGAGCAAAAGCGAAGCTGTTGTACACCAACAAGTGATGAATTCTCTGTAGCCTCCAGGGAAAAAAATGGAGCTGGGAACTTTGGTCTTAAGTGAGCACACTACAACTAAGAGCAGGAATGGTTAGCAGGAGGGCTGGGAAGAAAGCCAGTCTAGAGAACAAGAAGCAGGAGACGGAGGGTCCCCTCCCAAGTGCAGCCCTCTGTCTGGACTAGAGAGTGGAGGTAAACAGGGACTCCCCCAAACTAAGGACACCTCCCCCTTGCTGGGAAAAGAAAGACATGTGGACAGCTGCACAGGCTCAATCAACCCTGGCGATAGGTGTGACACCTTTCCACCAGCACACCAAAGAGAATCAGAGGCAATTGTAAGCAGGAGCTTATAAATACTCAATACCACAAGTACATAGAAAGAAATCAGTAGGTCATAATGCACACACAAGAGACCTGGAAAAATGCGGAGACTGTCCCTGATACTGGCTGGGAGGTCTCAGGAGCTGTTCTCCATATTGGCATTTACAGTTATTACAACCCCCACATTTTTCAGAATAATTTTTTGAGGAAACTTGATAAAATTATCTTCACATTCATCTGGAAAACAACAACTCAACAAAAATCCATGTGAGATGTCTATGACAGTTTTGAAAGAGAAAAATTAAGAAGAGAGTATTATTTTCCTAGATATTAAAAGATATTAGGAAGAGATCAACCTCTGATTTATGTGGCCATGAAACCTGAATAGACAGATCAGGGTAAGAGAGCGAGGGGTGGAACAAACAGGCTTCCACAGGCACATTTATTTTCATAGAATATAAAGCAATTCAGGTTAGTGGGGAAGGTTGGGCTATTCAATTAACGTTTGCAGGACAATTGTCTAACTGTGTGAGCTGATGATAATGACAATAACGATGATGTTGATGACAGCTAATGTGTACTGACTAATTGCTGTGTGCCAAGGACCATAATGAATGCTTTCTATGAGTCATCCTACTAACTCATCTCATTACTCCCCTGATTCTAGCTGCCTCACGTATGAGAGAGCTATGGTTCATGCAGGGTCAGTAATTTTCTGCCGCGATGCAGCCAGATGGTGCTGTGTGCATCTGAACTTAGCCTGCCTTCCTAACTGATCATTTCTCCTAGACTCCTACTTTACTTACTTGTCTAAAGTCAAGTCCCAATTTAATAAAGCTTCATCTATAAACAATAGGATTTAAGGTTTAAAGATGGCAGCAAAAAAACAGCATTTTTTCTTCTCCTGGAAACCATACAGAAGCAAATAGAAAATATAAACTCCACTTTGTATGAAATTAGGCACCACAATAGATAAAATATCAACCCTGAAACAGGTAAATGGGCAACCAACACTGTCCACTGAGCAGCGTACATATAGAAAGACAGGAGAGGAGGGGTTGACCGTGGCCGTGGCACTGAACTCATCAGCAGAGGATGCAGTGCGCACATGGGGGTACAGCCAGGGGACCACGCCAACACCAGTGACCACAGTGTGCGGTCTGGGTGGGGCAGAAGCTTCCCGGGACCTACTGTGGGTGTTAGGGTTCAGAGAGGAGCCCGATGTTAGTGCAAAGCAATCTCCTTCTGGTGATAGGAATTTCTGCCAATGTGGATTCTGAAAAGGAAGCCGGGATCTAACAAAGAGACTATGAGAAAAATGGAAGAAAAAAGTAGACAAAGACCTCAGGTAACGGAATCTCACCAGAGGAAGGTTGCCCTGATTTAGATAAAAGCTCGGTGCGGCCACTACGCAAAAAGGCATGAAGGGTCCTTCAGAGAATGAAAAATACGAGCTGTCACACGACCCAGCTTTCCACTTCTGAGTAGGTACCTGAGGAAACCCCAAAGGTCCCTTGCAGGAACGGGTGCACACTGGGTTCCTCACAGTGTTGATGGAGCCCCACCTCTGACTGCGCCCTTTCTCTCACACCCACATCCAGTCCACTGGCCAGGTGAGTTCAGGACCCAGTGACTTGTCCCCGCTTCACCGCTGTCCCCTGATCCAAGCCAGGTCAGAGCCCAGGCCCAGACAGGTCTCCAACCACTGCCCTCCTGGGACCTCTAGCACCTCCTTTCCCTCACTCTGCCCCAGCTTCAGTGTCTTCCTTGGCGTTTTTGGAACGTTCCAGGCATAAAGCCTCTCCTGCCCTTGGCTTTGGCCCTGGCTAGTCTCTTGTCCTTTGGCGCTCCCCCCCCCCCCGTAGATGTTCACCCCACTCATCTCCCATCTAAGTCTTTGCTCAATGGGTACCTTCACCTGGGGCCTTCCCCGACAGCTCCATCTTAAATGCAAACTACTTCCTACTCCCCCCCAACCCCGAAACTCTGGTACACTTTCAATCTCGTCCTTGGAATTCCCATGACCAAAGCTTCCTTGAGCTTTGGAGGTCAGAAGAGGCTCTGTTGTGGGCAGCCAGAGAGCCAAGGATGGCCAAGCAGGCCGTGGGCCTGAGCGCTGGCGACCGCTGACATCAGCAGTCAGCTCGGGAGTAGCCCTGGGCCCTGAGACGCTGATTGACAGCTGTTCCCTCTGCCATTAATGACATACGCATGCTTCGCTGTGGGCTTCTGGGAGCGCAGAAGAGGCCTACGGTAGTATGAAGCCATAATTTTTAAAATCTTTACTTTTTTTTCAGATAAGCAGCCTCGTTTGTTCATGTAAAAGGAAAAAAATATCAGGAGACAGCATTGAGTGTCTTAGAATTCGTGTATCCAGACCCCAAGGTCAAAAAGTTAATAACATTATTTTCAGCAAAGGCTGTTTCATTTCTGCAGGAGCTGCCCCCGACCCTGCGCGATGCACTCAGAAACGCGGCAGGCGCAGGAGTCGATGGCTGCGGCGCCTCGAGAAACAGCCGAGTCCATTCCGTCCGAATCGTTTTGTCCCACGTGAAGCGGCTGCACCTGTGCCCTCAGTATTTGTTTACGGGAAACATGTTCCATCAACAAGGCCACCTTTTTCTTAAGAAATACCTTTATTACTTGCATAATTCAAATAATATAAAATATCCTTATGTTCTATTGGGAAATAATAAAAAAATGCATAAAACTTGGTATTTTCTTGGTCGTAAGAAACAGGCAATGCGGTAAACAGTGGGAGCGTGTGCAAATTAAAGTCCTGGCCTGTGGTCCGTGCAGGGGGAAGCCTGCAGACATCACCTACTCTTCTAGCCCGCAACTGCGTAGAAAGTTATCCCCAGGGAAGAAATGGCGACGCGCACTGAGATCAATGAGATGGAAGTCGTCGTGACATTTTTATGACAGTGAAAAACTGGAAAAAATAAACACACAATGTCCAGCCATAGCGTCGGACACAGCTAACCGCCACGTGTCCATCCCCCCCTCTTCCTCGGTTACGGGGCACAGGTTGTGGTCCTGAGGGCAGTGTGCTCAGTGATGACGCAGCCTGCAGACCCCTGGTGGCTCAAGGCGGCTCAGCCAGGGACAGGCTAGCAGAACTGATGATTGATACATTCTGGAAAGATCCTACGAGGGAGCTGGCTCAGCGGGAGCGGCAGCCCTCTCCCTGCGCTGCTCCCCCTCCAGGGGAGTGTGGGAGTGGCGGCTGGTGCTCAGTGGGCACTTTCTGCCGGGGGAGGTGCTCGCTAGGAGTACCAGAACAGAGAAATGCAGGCAGGGTGGGCCCTGGTGGCTTAGAGGAGAACACAAACCAGTGCCAAACCACCTACTCCAGACTCCTTGTGGCTTTAAGTCACTGAATTTGATCCTCACGAAGGTAAACGGCAGTTAGATGTACTTACTGATGTGCTAATATAAACTCTACACAGACACCAAAAAGTCGTATTGAACGCCCATGTTTGTTGACATGGGCAGACATTCATAGCGTATTGTTAACTGAAAAAAGAGGATTATAAGTCAGGAATATATATACACACACAAATATATATATACACACACATATAGGTGTATATACGATACACACAAATATGTATGTGTATGTGTATATATATGTAGTTATTCATGTTTGTCTGGGGACAGGTCTGGAAGGCTAAGAAAAAATGTTTGTGATAGTCATCTTTGCTTACTTTTTTTAAAAAAAGATTTTATTTATATTTTTAGAGAGAGGGGAAGGGAGGGAGAAAGAGGAGAGAAACAGCAATGTGTGGTTGCCTCTTGTCCGCCCCCTACTGGGGACCTGGCCCACAATGCAGGCATGTGCCTGAATGGGAATCAAACCATCAACCCTTTGGTTCACAGGCCTGCATTCAATCCACTGAGCCACACCAGCCAGATACCATTTGGGTATCTCTAAATGATGTTATCTGAGGGGAAGTTTTAAAAATTTAAGTTGTTGCAATTTATAATTTTTTCTTTGATTTTATATAACAAATGAAATCTAAAGATAATAAGGCTACTGTAGTTTAATTTGCACATCAGTATTGGGAAGAAATGAAATGTATGTAATACCCTTGACAGACAGAGCATTATTTAACCCATGAAAAACATTCTTACAAATAAATGATACAGAGAGATGTGTGCAAGTAACATGAATAAGAAATTTTCCCGGGGTGGGGCAAACAGAAGAGGTCAGTTATCACAGGACGAAACAGTCTTAACATCATTAGCGGTCTGACTATGCGAATTAGAACAGGAAACCATTTCGCTCCCTGCATTGTGAAGGCTGCGAGTAAAATGATCTGACGTAACTGGCGAGGATGCAGGGACACACAGAGCCCCTCATCCGGCTGGTGGGTGTGGTAATTACTCTCATGTTTTCCAAAGGGCCCGGGCTGCACAGACAGACCCCCGAGCGTGGCCCTGCTGTTCTGCTGCTCGGGATGCAGCTGGAGAAAGCAATCGCACATACGCACACTGCGTGAACATCCACGACTGTCCACCGCTGCAATATTCGTGGGCGTGAGAGCCCGGACGCAGTCCGAGGGAGAGACGGGAGACACCCACGATGGCAAACTTTAGAAATAATGTTGAAGGATGAAAGTGCCCTGGACAGCGTTTATACTGTCACATGTGCACATCTACATAAACTGAATGCAACGTGTGATGCTGATCTGTCTCCATGTAACGCAACATGGCGCTTCACAGACGGCCTAAAGTAAGGAGCCGCATGGGCAGATAGCCTGAAAAAATAACAGGCTTTATCTGAGAATAAAGTGCTTTTCACATGGATAATGGATGGGGCTCCCCATAACAGGGGAGCAGCCTCAGAGATTTCTAAATAATCCAATTGATTCCCCTGCAATCCAAAGGTGTCTAACACTCCCTTGCCTCCCCCTTGTCTTTTTCCCTGAAAGGAGATACATTAGAAGGGACTGTGGTAAGTGTGCCCTTTGTTGTTCTTTCCTCGTTGTTATTTTCATAATAAGAAAATGCAACACGGTATTTTAAAAGGCAACATCCAGAATATAAACCGTGATTAAATAAACATAAATAAATACACTCATAAGAATTATACACATATCGTAGGTCTCAGATTATTACAAAAATAGTAAATTTATTTATTTGTTTGTTTATCCCACCAGTATATATTTGGCTCGACTGCTGGATAAATTACTAAATGAGAAAAGAAAAAGAGCTTCCAACACGTTCGTAAGTGCCGTTAAGGAGACTTTCCTGGAGAAGATGATAAGGTGGGTGTACGTCACTTTTGCGCTGTCTGGAGTTAGTTTATGCTTCCCACATTTCTACTCGTGTCATGTTTATGGGGCCGCATCTAAAGGGAAAGTGCTTTGCCTCTGAAGAGAAAGCATGCTTAGCAGTGGAAGCTCAAAACGGACAGAGGATGTGTTTGTGTTTGTGTGTAGCTTGGATATTCTAAGATACCCAGGGAAATAACAATTATGCACAATTTTATTCCTAGCCTCCTAAAACTGCTTCATCTCCTGTGTGTGAATACGGTGGCAGTAACGCTCCAAAGTGGGTGATTCTGACGATGCACACTTGTACTTCACCGGTGGGGTTTGCCGTGGTCTCCAGGCAGATCACGGTTTTACAAATTGCTTAACCTTCCCAGGTGCTGAAATGACTTACCTGAGTAACCTGCCTCCCCGTTCAGGATCTTTCCCAGGGCGTGTTGTTATACAAGAACAGACACCTTCATGATCTGAATAAAAACACTTAGGCTGACTCCTAGTGGTATATAGGAGAGAAAGACAGGCTTGGTGGACCTGGGCGCACATCACTTACAGGAGACATCTCTGAAAGGACTGGAAACTCTCCTTTAATTCTTTGGAATGTACACATGTTTTGGCAGATAACGAGCAAACAAGTGACTTCATACCTTTGGAGAATTTCCACACTATTGTGGGCACAGGATAACCCTCAGCGGAGCAATTGAGGATGACGGCTTTGCCGTAAATCCCATCCTGGTCTCGTGGCTGCACCACAAACTTGGGAGGAACTGAAAGAGAAATGTCACCAGTGAATCAGACAAGATTGCACCTTATCAAAAGTATGATTTTAAGAAATCTAATAATTTAATGAACATTAAAATATAAAAAAGGTTTTATATACACGGGAAGTTCAAAAAAACATCATTTGCAATTTGAGACAAATTAGGGAGGCCACCTCATTGCCGGCAACTTCTTGTATGTATATCAATGATCTTGTGCAGACAGAGATTACGTGGCACTGGGAAAACCAGACTCTTGAGTGTGGGAGTTGGACTAAACCAAGGGAAAGTGACATTCTGTTTTTGATTTGTGGTTTGAAAGATCTTCAGCAATCCATTCCATGGAAAATAGACTCAGAATCATAATTTAAAGAACAGATGAAACATATTTGCTCATCAAAGAGTAATTATCAAAAGTCAGTATTCGTCTTGATGTCAACTACTCATAGCATTTGATATCATTTCTTCCTGAAATAGGAGATGAAGGAAGAACGAAAAGGCATTCCCTAAAGGAAACAAAGAACACAGCTTCTCCCCCAAATCTGATGAAGACACACAGACTGTTACTCCTGATGTCAGCACGCTTCTCTGCCAAAGGGGGACTATGGAGGCTGGTTGAAGTGAAGTAGCCTGATGCCTTTATTGTGTAGCTGTTTAAAAAAGCAGATTAAGTAGCTGCTTCTTTGGTAAGTTTTGTGTGGTGCCCAAAAATTCCATCTCTGTGTGAAACATACACACATAATCCATTGAAAACATACCTGCCAGGAGAAAGCAAATGCTTTGGGCAAAGGTATTGTGATTTTAAGAGTATTCAAGTCTTTTCTTAAAGAAAAGATACAGAGTCTTCAATGAAAGGTAGCATCTGAAGGTGTTAGAACCCCATAATTTTTTCCAGCAAATCAATGATTAATTATGGGATGGGCTTTCCATGAAGCAGGATTATGTGAAGAAAGCAGATTATGTCATACATATTATTCCCTTAGCAAATATGGGTGCTCTTCCTCTCCTTTCCATAGTTCCTTGGAAAGCTAACCTTGTCTGCCTTGCCATTTCTAGAATTCTTCACTCTGAAACAGAAACATGGATCTGTATGTACACATAGCAAGGGGCTTAGAGGCACACTGAAATTATATGATCCACAGAGAAGATTACTTTGGCCATGAAACAGCCAAGGAGGAGAGAATGAACCAAGACACCAGCAGCAGCTGTTGCTGGAACCCACTGCTGTACTTCGGGAAGAGACAATGAAGAGGTCTAGGAGTAAGAGCCAAGGGCCAGACACTGGGTTGGATCTCCACTTCTGCTACTCCCAGCTGGATGATCTTGTACATACGAGTTATCAAATGACTTTTTAACTTCAATTTCCTTACATGTAAGGGAGGGACAGTTACATCACTCTCAGGATTGGTGTGGAGATCAAATAAATTAAGGTTACGAAGGTTATCAGAACAGAACCTGGAAGATTCCAGGTGCTGTGGGACTGCTGGTTAATTTGGGAAATGCAGGGAGGTCCAGATCTATCAGTTCTGACTTGCAAATTAAGTAAGTCACACAGGCAGTGTCTCTCTTCAGTATTGCTTAACCAGGAAGCATTTTTACTCAGTTTAGGTGGTATTCTGAGATAAGTATATTCAATAAAATGTAAATATATTTAAAATAACATGATCAGGGATGACTACCTCATGCTGAGAAAATTATCTCTAGGAAAAATGCCAGAGAATTTGTAAAGTTTTCTAGTAAAAAATACCCATCAACCTCTAGGATAAATTACAAAGTTTAAGACATCATGCCAGATTCATTCTGCCCAGGTGCAAGGAAAATACAGTCATCTACATTCTATGCTCTGCTTGGCTCGAATTCTGCTAAGAGCAAGGAACCCCTTGTCATATGGGCAGGTAACTAATCTCTTGTATTTCCCCTGGAAGGATGTCTAATTATAATTGATCCATGACCACGCCCCTTAATTTGGTTCTAATCCAAAGGGATGACACTTAAGAACTGATCAAAGAGGTTTGCATGGGAAATAACCATTGACATATTGTATGTGTAAGGTAATTACAGATGGAAATGGCCCATAAAATTGAGAATTATCTTTTGTATCCCTCTCTTTCATCTCTTTGTGTCAGGTGCTGACGATTCTTGGCAAACATATCACATATCCTCAAATTCTGCCATGCCCTAGTCTTGTTGGGCAGAGTGTGTGGTGAAGTGCCACATACTCTCTGTCTATCTGGTTTCAGCACCCCAAGGGCTGGACAGTTCCCCACACTTTGCCAGGTTACTACACCAGGACCATGAGTGTCTCTTTGCTGTCTCAGGACCTTCTCTGAAGTTATCAATGCTTATACACCATTGCTGACGCAGCCCGTAAATGTGGTAGACAATCATGCATCATTGAAGGACAGGAGATGGGATAAATGCCCCAGTTCTCCATCCTACAATCTGTAGATAATTTTGGGACATGTTCTATGCCTGTGCTTCTCAAACATTAGGGAACATCAGAATCACCAAAAGAGCTGGTAAAACCACAAATTGCTGAACCCCATCCCCAGAAATTCTGACACAGTATATCTGAGGTGGGATCCAAGATTCTGCTTTTCGAGTAAGCTTCCATGTGAGGCTGAGGCTGTTGGTCCAGAATCCACGCTTGGAGAACCACCGTTCTGTGGGATTCCCTGGAGGGTTTCAACCCACTACAAATGAGACCATTGCCCAACGAGGCAACTAGCTTGTTAAAACAGCTTTGATTGACTTTTCCTCCTTTCCGATCTCATTTTTCCATATTCTGTCACTTTAGGATCCAGGAACTACATCTCAAATAAGCAATCAGCAGTCAGTTCTGTACCTCACACTCTCACCCGAAGGAACTCAACCTGTGACAAGGCTGGTGATGGCACTTACTCGGGTTTCTGAAACAGCCTCCAAACTGGCCTACCTCCCCCCTACTGCCCCACTTGGCTCCATTCTCCACACAGTGGCCTGAGAATCCTTCTAAGACCCAAACTAGATGGCTGGGGCTCCCCTGTTTAAAATAATCAGTACATTTCCATTGTTTCTTGATACAATCCCAACTCTTACAATATCTCAGGTCCCTTTATGACTTATATTCTTGGTCTCCAGCATCATCTACCAATGTTCCCCTCTTCTAGGCTTTGCTCCAGCCATTCTAAAATCTCTGTTCTGTAGTCCCCGTGATGGCTCTTACTGCTGGGTCCTCACACGTCTCTGCATTTCTTGGTTTAATGAATCCTCATTTTTTATTATTACTATTATTATTATTATTATTAACATAGATCAAAGCCCGCCTAGTCTGGGACACATTTTTTGATGCTGTGGATGAACTTAAGTGTTTCCACAGAACCCTGCATTATCCTAGCACAAGCTTGTTTTGAATGGCCAGTTTAATTGCCCATCTCCTACATCAGGCGGTGAGAGAAGAACCATTCCTTTCTCATAAACCATTACATCCCCAGCGTGGGGCACTCTGCTAAGAAATAGAAAACACTCTGCAAATACTTGTTGAGTGGACAAATAAATACATTGGTATTATTATTCTAGTTTATAAAATAGGGAAGTAGACCTTGTCCAAAGTGGCATCGTTCAGTTAATAACTCACATCAAAGTGACGCCAGTACTCAAGGTCCCAGAAGCACTACTGAGAAAAGAGAGCGAAGCACTATGGGGATTCTGGCCACAGACACATGGCACTGGGGGTGGGAGGCGGCGGAGCCTCTAGGACTGTCACAATTCAGGCAAAAATTTATGATAAGACCAAAGATTCTAAATTCTCTATATTGTTTGGGTGTGTAATTCCCCAAAGTTGCTGGTTTCCTCTTTTTAAAATTATATTTTGGTTACCTTTTGTCTTTGTAACAATTTGTCTGGTATGTTATAGTGATGATATCAGCTTTCTAATAGAGAGATGTTTCCAGTGGGGATGAGGCTGATTAAAGAGAAGGAAGGGATATGTTCAAATAATTATGTCCCAAGAGGCAAAGCATGTCATTTTTGACATACACTTACCTGAAGCATATAGAGAGATGATAGAAATATTCTAAAATATACAGATCCTGCCATGAGACCCACATGTTCTGATAGTATCTGAAACCTCAATCAGATTGCTTTGAGGAAGTTTCCTGCTCATATTGCTGAATATGAGGGTTGTTTAAAATACAGTGACCTTTGGCTTCATCAGTTTATTCAAGAGGGAACAGTATGTTTACGATAAGACAGGTATTTTCAATCTTAGGTGCAGTCCAAGTAGCTATAAATTTCCAAGTAAATGGAGGGTCCCCTAGCTGTGAACTGGGATGAGGATTCCATTTTGTTTAAGGCAAAACAATTGAAAGCTACTTGGTGGTGGCAGCTGGGGCGCAGTGTAAATAAATATTGCCATTGTCTACCAGACGGCATTTAGTCAAGATGGTAATGGGTCGAAGTCTAGGTAAGATTTGATTTAGACACTGGAAACGAAAATCCCGCGACTTCCATCACACCCAGAATAGAGGACCTGGCCCTGCCTTTAGAACTTACTCTCCTCTGTTACTGAGCAGTGAGCACCAGGGTCTCTTGCTGTCCTGGAAACACACAAAACTCAATCCTGGCTCAGTGTCTTTGTATTTGTTAGTCTGTCTGCCTGGGACTTGCTCCCTACAGAGAGCTCTGTGACTGAGGCCCTCACTCTGGTCGAGCCTCTGCTCAGACTCTCCAGAATGGCTTACAGTGTCCATCCTGTAACTCTTAGCCCTCTCGCCAACCTTCACTTCTCATAGGACACACAGGGAAGACACCTGATCTTATTTGTTGTTTTTTTTTTGCCTCTTCCACCAGAATGTGGGTTCCATGGGGCAGGACTTAGCCTGTTTTTTAAAAATATATTTTATTGATTATGCTATTACAGTTGCCCCATTTCCCCCTTTCATTCCCCTCCACCCTGCACACCCTCTCCCACCCACATTCCCCCCCTTAGTTCATGTCCATGTGTCATAAGTTCTTCAGCTTTTACATTTCCCACACTATTCTTGCCCTCCCCCTGTCTATTTTCTACCCACCGTCTATGCTACTTATTCTCTGTACCTTTCCCCCTCTCTCCTCCTCCCACTCCGCTGTTGCTAACCGTCCATGTGATCTCCATTTCTGTGGTTCTGTTCCTGTTGTATTGTTTGCTTAGTTTGTTTTTCTTTTTGTTTTAGGTGTGGTTGTTAATAATTGTGAGTTTGCTGTTATTTTACTATACATGGTTTTTATCTTCTTTTTCTTAGATAAGTCCCTTTAACATTTCATATAATAAGGGCTCGGTGATGATGAACTCCTTGAACTTGACTTCATCTGAGAAGCACTTTATCTGCCCTTCCATTCTAAATGAAAGCTTGCTGGATAGAACAATCTTGGATGTAGGTTCTTGCCTTTCATGACTTGGAACACTTCTTTCCAGCTCCTTCTTGCCTGCAAGGTTTCTTTTGAGAAATCAGCTGACAGTCTGATGGGAACCCCTTTGTAGGTGACTCTGCCTTTATCCCTTGCTGCTTCTAGAATTCTCTCCTTCATTTTAATCTTGGGTAATGTAATTATGATGTGCCTTGGTGTGTTCCTCCTTGGGTCCAACTTCTTTGGGACTCTCTGATCTCTGAGCTTCCTGGACTTCCTGGAAGTCTATTTCCTTTGCCAGATTAGGGAAGTTCTCCTTTATTATTTGTTCAAACAAGTTTTCCACTTGTTGCTCTTCTTCTTCCCCTTCTGGTACTCCTATAATTTGGATGTTGGGACATTTAAAGATGTCCTGGAGGTTCCTAAGCCTCTCCTCATTTTTTTTGAATTCTTATTTCTTCTTTGTTTTCTGTTTCCTTGTTTCTTTCTTCCTTCTGGTCCACTCCATTGATTTGAGTCCCAGTTTTCCTCCCATGTTTCTTGGTTCCCTGTGTGTTTTCCTTCATTTCACTTATTGTAGCCTTCATTTTTTCATCTAATTTGTGAACAAAATCAACCAATTCTGTGAGCATCCTGATCACCAGTGTTTTGAACTGTGTGTCTGATAGGTTGGCTATCTCCTCATTGCTTAGTTGTATTTTTTCTGGAGCTTTGATCTGTTCTTCCATTTGGGCCATTTTTTTTTTGTATTGTCACACCTTTTATGTAGTGAGGGGTGGAGCCTTAGGTGTTCACCAGGGTGGGGCAACCCAGTTGCTGGATTGTGATGTAGTATGTGGGGGAGGGGCTGAGAGGGAACAATGACACTTGCTCCTCTATCTGCTGGATTTCAGTTACTTCCCCCATTTCCCCCAAGCAAACTGGGCCCTTTTGGGGCTGATTCCCATGTGCGTGGGTTTGTGTACATTCTAGGACTCTGTGGTTCTCTCCAACGAACTCTCCCATGAGGCTGGTAGTTTCTCCTGGCACCTCAACCCCCACTGGTGTTTTCAATTAGTGTTTTAAGGCTTTATTTCCCTGTGCTGGAGCCCTGGGTTGTGCGGTCTATCTCACTCCCCAGTTTTGCCTGATTTATCTGCACACAAATGTGTGACCGCATGGTCAGCCAGCTGCCTTGTGTGCCTTGCTGGGTCTTCCCACTGCCACACTGAGCCTAGGGTCTGCCAGCCACCTCCTGCATGCCCAGGCCTGCCTGCTGCTGTCTTGTGCACCTGGGGTCTTCCAGCCACCGCTTTGTGACCCTTCTCCACCCAGCTGCCTGACTCCACCCCTCCTACCAGTCTGGATGAATGTGTCTACTTTAACTCCTTAGTTGTTGGGCTTCCATATAGTTCAATTTTCTGTCAGTTCTGGTTTTTTTTTCTTTGTTTCTAAATTTTTGTTGTCCTTATTTTGGTTGTGTGAGGAGGCACAGTGTGTCTACCTATGCCTCCATCTTGGCCGGAAGTTCCAGCCTCTTTGTTTTGATCACTACTGTACCCCCGACACTCAGAATGCCTATTCTAAAATTAATGTTAATATACATTTGTTGGAAGAATGAATAGGTAAGTAAAATGATAGCATGGGTATGATATCAATAAACATAGCAACAAGATAGTAGACTTGTCTAATTTTTATTTTCCTTGCCAAACAAAAGTCAACAAAAGCCTTCTAGATAGCATATTTATTTTTCTTTGTGCTAACTCATCACTAAAAGCCAGAAACAACAGATGCATCATAGGGTATAAGAAGTGTGAGAAAAAACACTGATAAAAAATCCTCATGTTGGCAGCTTTCCTCTGGTGCAGAGCCAATAACGTGAACCAGAGGGCAGGTGGCTCTGCCATTAAGCCCAGTACTTTCCCTCCAAATGGCTTCATTGATACCCAGGCCACCCCACTGAGCATGACACTAGGGAGATCATTGGTCTGCTGCCAGTGTAAGCCACAGGCACCCACGTGAGAGGTAAGACTTCTTTCCTTTTCTTTTTTTCTTAATTTTACCTTATAACAGTTAATTTATCTTAAATTAAGTCTGTGTAAATCTTCCCTGTGATCCAGGCTATAAAAAAGGTGCTAAGCTCCATCCATGCTGTTGCAAAGGGTAGGAGCTCCTTCTTTCTTTCTGCTGCATAGAATTCCATTGTGTAAATGTACCATAGTTTCTTGATCCATTCATTGGATGGATGGAACTGGAGAGCATTATGTTAAGCGAAATAAGCCAGGAGGTGAAAGACAAATACCATATGATCTCACCTTTAACAGGAACCTAATTAACAGAACAAACAAACAAGCATAATATAACCAAAGACACTGAAATCAAGAACAAGAGAGGAGAGGGATAGGAATATCCAGGGAAAAGGGGAAGGGTTTAGAGCAACAAGTATGAAAGACACATGGACAAAAGCTAGGGGGGGAGTGGAAATGGGAGGGAGCTGGGGAGGGCTGGGGCGGTGGGCTGGGATGGGAGTAGAAGACAGAAAACTGTATAAGAACAACAATTAAAATAAAAAAAATAAATAAAAACACATAAAATTAAAAAAAAAAAAGGTGCTAAGTTTTATAATGGCCCAAGGCCATGTGACTGTGACTGAAGAAATAACTAGGAATTGGGCCCCAAGTTCCATTTCTGTCATAGCCATTTATTCTACATCCCAGCTCAAATGTCATAGTTATGGACTCCATTTACACATGGAATTTATCCCCAAATGCTGTGGCTTCTCCAAAAAGGACTGACTATGGGAACAGGGGGTGGGGTAGGCTAGGCAGAGGAGGGCAGAGGGGGAAAAATGGAACAACTGTAACAGAATAACAATAAAAAATATTGTGTTTTGCCCTGGTTGGCTCAGTGGCAGTAGTGGAGTGCTGGCCTGTGAACCAAAGGATTGCCGGTTCGATTCCCAGTCAGGGCACATGCCTGGGCTGCGGGCTGGGTCCCCAGTGCGGGATGTGCAGGAAGCAACCACACATTGATCTTTCTCTCCCTCTCTCTCCCCAACTCTTTAAAAAAATAAATAAAATCTTAAAAAATATATCGTGCTTTTATCTTTTGGCTGTATTCCCAAGGCCACCATTCTAATTAACTGCCTGATACTTTCAGTGGGATTTGATATGCTTCATCACCTTCCTCTCTTGATACAGTTCCTGTTTTGTTTCCTGGACCCTACAGTCCCTTGGAATTCCTCCTATGTCACCGGCTGCTCCTTCTTTCTGTCTCCTTTGCTGATCCCTCCTCTTACGTGAGAACCTTAAATGTTGGGATGCCTTGGGTCTGGACCCTCTTGCTTCTCCCACATGATTGTTCTCTTGTCACAATTGCTGCTCCTTGCATCTTCCCCACTTGTGTTGAAGACAATTCCAGGGAATTCATGATAAATTCTTCTTTCCCTCATTTGCAACCTTCACTTAATGAACGTGCTTGGTTTGCTTTGCCTCCAATACATATTGCAACTCCAACTGCTTCTCAGTACCTTGCCCATTACCACCTTCAGTCAGGGCACTTTGTATCTTGCCTGAACTTTTGAAATAGCCTCTTAGCTATTACCCTTGCTTTCTGGAGTCCATTCATTATGCAGCTGGTGGTGTGATAATTAAAAAGATAAATCAGGCCATGTCACTGACTTGGTTAAAGTCACCATTGACCAATCCGCATTTAGAAAAAATACCTAGACTTCTAAAATAGCTACATACTCAAATTACCCAATGTGCTAGGGCTCAAACTTGGCTGCATATTAGAATCAACTTAGGGATTTTACAAATTACTGAAGCCTGGGTTTCACCTCCAAAGATGATTATTTTATTAGTATGGGTTTCAGTCTGGATATTAGGAAGTTTTAGAGCTCCCCATACAATTCTAATGTGTGACAAAATGTAAGAGCCATTTGTGGGTGATTCCTGAAAAATAAAATGACCCAGAGATGTGAGAGATGGGTCTGCTCCCAAAGATTATGATTTGATTGGGGTTTGTTGGGACCAGAAAATAGTCATCGGTGATTTCTTAACTCTCCTGGGAGATCCCACAGTGAAGTCCAGACTGACCGCTGCCCCATGGCAGTCATTTTGCCCTCGGCTGCTTCTCCAGTCACTGAGCTGCTTGTGCAGCACGTTTCTGTTCCCAGGGTTCGAGCGCCAAACTGGTGCCTTAACGCAAATGTTACAGCAGCTTATTGAACACAGGTGGACAACCACCGCATGAAGACGTCATTCAGAAGGTGATCAGCTGCATTATCCCACACGGCTAGGCTCCATCTCAGCGTGTCTGACCTTTGCCTGTGTCTAAAGCCTCGCTGCCTTTCCTGCAGGGGGGGTGATGCAAAGGGCACCCATGTGCCTTTTTATCGGGCCTTTCTGTCCTCTGACCTGGATCCTTCAGGGTGCACTGCATAGAGGACAGGCTGATGTGGTGCTTCATCCTTTACAGATGATGCAGCAAGAGTCAGTGCCTCCTGTAAGTCCCTTCCCCTTCTTTCCACCCGCGGACATGGATAATAGTGTGGGGACTGACTGTGGGACTGGGGAGGGTGCGATGGGTGGAGGAGGGCTAAGAGGGAAAAATTAGGACAATTGTAATAGAATGGCAATAAAAATGATTTTAAAAAGACAACATTTAGGCAACAGATACCAAGTTGGTTCTTAAAAATGGGAAAATTCAGGTATCCCCATCCTTATACTCAAAGGTGCACGGTATGAAGAGAAAAATGTCATTTGTATCTTTAGTTTGTATCTAACTGAAGACAAATTTTCTTAACCATTTACTCATGGACAATCTCTTTTCAAAAACACAGTTAATTTCTTCATGCTTCAGAGTCTGTATGCTTCAGTTTCTTTTGTTGGCAAATAGACAGAAAGCACATTACTTTTCTGTCGAGGAGGAAGGAGAGCTGTCCTGGGGACAGGTTAAGGACCGAGGGAGAACACAGGCCTCTACTGCTCAAGGAAGAATCCGCCCAGGTCTCCTACTGTTCTCAAGATGATGAAAATCGTCCCCTCCTGGTAGTTACACTGAGAGCCCAATGTTGGGGGATTTTAAAATGCAAAGAATCAATAATATAAATCTTTAAATGCATCCAGTTACTTCAGCAGTGTGGGTGAGTGTTGTACTGGCAGATGGAAGTGCACAGCTCTTGGAGAACCACGAAAGCACGGACGACCCGTGCACAGGAGACCTCACAGAACACCAGCTGCTCACTTTACAGACGAGGAGCGTGAACCTGAATGGGGATTTGGTGCTTGAACGGAGATTGGAAGTAAGGCTGATGCTTACATTTTAGACCCACTGAGACCCCTGACAATGTTTTCCACAGGTGAGACTACCCTATTTTTAATGTTTGCATACACTTCCTCACAGTTTGCTTAATTTAATTAATGTTGCAATAGCCTCCCCCAAACTGTGACAGATTCAATGCTAAACTGAAGACAGGAACAAAGAAAACCACATTTCTAAAACTAAAACAAAATATATAAAAAGCTATTCTTTTTTCATTTTTTAGGAGAACTGTGATATATAGCTTCAACAAATATTTTTTTAAACCATCAATAATATTATAAAAACTAAATAATATTATAAAAAAGTCCTACATAAAATAAATCCTGCACGGCAAGAGCTCTTGGACTTTGGTGCTCAAAAGTCATGGGGTTAATTTAGTAGGAAAGCCGTCCTAGAGCTCCCCATGTTTCCATTCACACGTTTCTTTTTTCTTGAGTTGTACCCTTGAAGCCGCACACTTTTATCAACCAATGTCACCCTAATCAATTCACTAAAAAAGAAACTTCATGTTTTAGGTACCTGGAACCTTGGCTTGGAGTTCAGGGGAGCTCACGGTTGGTTTCTATGGTTGTGTAATCTTTTGATGGAATGACAGCAAATTCTAGGAATTCTAGTTATGCGTTCACCGTAGGTCAAGCGCACACTCCAATTTGGCTACGCCTGTCGCTCACCTCTCACTATGAGCTGGCTCTGGTGCTCCACGGCCGCGGCCTCATTCCGGGCTATGCAGGTGTAGTTCCCGTTATGCATCAGGGAGAGGTTGGAAATCCGCAAGGAGCTGGTGAAGTCAATGTTGTCGATGGTCACCCCCAGGCTCGCTGGGATTGGCCGGCCGTCCTTCTGCCAGGTGATCGTGATGGGTAGGTCCCCCGAGACCACAACGCACGGGATGAAGACCCGCTGTCCAATGGAGAATCTCGGGAACTCAAAAGGCTGGATAAAAGGTGGAACTGAAAAAAAAGGGGGAAAGGTACCGGAGAAAAGATCATAATGAGCCGTGTAAATATTGGACATTCTCTTTTCCTTTCACCCTCTTGTGTGACATTGAGAGGGGGATGTGGTCACTGCTCCAGCACATACATACATGAACCACTAGAAGACATGGACCTGTGCTGTATTATTGGAACTTTCTCATCATTCTAAATGAAAAGCGTGGCTTGACCTGTACTTCAGCAAATATGCTTAATGTAGTTTATTTTGATAAAGTTTTTTTTTAAGCTCAAGAATCGTTTTGGAATCAAAGCACTCCAGTCTGTTATTTTCAGTGTAAATTTTGTGAATTTGGGCTTTGTTTTTCCCTTGGAAGCCTTACAAATGACACATGCTGCCGGCTATATGAGCACTGCACACTGTCCCCCCAGGCCGCCCCCGCCTCGCTCACAGGCACGCTTGAACCCTGCGCAAGAAGCAGGGGTCCCGACATCTGTCAAACATTTTCTTACATCCAACCTCCAACCAGTAGTGGATGTTAGTTAAAAATGGGTATCCTTTGTTAGGATAATCACACCTTTACTCTGCACCCCTGGGTTCGGTTTTACACATTCCGTGCACACGACCTTAATTGCAAAGTAACTCAGCCGGGGGCAGCTTCTGAGTTGTGGAGATGAGAACAAGGTTCTAGCCTTCAGCTGCTGGAGACAGAGTCAAGCTCGGCCTGGAAAACGCTTTCCTGATGTAATTCCCCCGATAAACTCCTGACGCTTTCTCACTACCTTCCTAGATGGCTTCCTAGGATTTCAGCGTCGGAAAATGGTTTAGATGGAGCCAGAGGAAGCCAGGTTTGAATCCTGCCTGGGTTGCTTATTAGCTATGGGATCGTGGGCACGTTTTCCACGTGCTCCTTGTCGGCCTTGTGGGGCAGTTCCGCACGGCCTCGCCTCGTGAGCGGGGGAACTTACACTTCACTGCAGGGGAAGGGCTCAGATCTTGTTTTGTGTTTTGTTTTGTTTTTCACGGATTTGGAAATAACCAAGGGGCCATACTAAGATTATTAAGCATCCAGTAGCCATTACTAACCAGTTATTATACTAGGTGATTTCACAGAATGAAGTTATTAAATAGCAGGCTGTTTGTTCATTTAATCAATTGTAGTTTCATTGCAATTATCAGCTTGGCGGAGATGTAAGGGGTCCAGCTGAGAAACATCTGAATAGAAACTACTTATTCATTCGGTCACTTAAGAAGTGCTTATTGAGCCCCGGGTATGTGCTTGACAGCACTGTGTGCTGGGCATGCAGCAATGAACTTGAGGTAGCCTCTCTTCCCAGGGAGGCTTTGTGCATGGACCTGGGCAATGGGTATCAGCAGGGCACAGCCACGGTTATTCTGTCGTCTAATACTGCTGTTATTATTGTTACTCTTATCTGCTTTCATAGGCAGCGGGAGCCAGAACTGACAACGGCAAACACAGCCAGCGTTAGAAGGACTGGATGGGTGGAGTTAGGTCTTACCAGAGAAGCAAACAAGCAAGTAAAGGAAGCAGCACAAGGTAGACGAGTACACTCAATGTTAAAACTGCTGCGGGTTCTCACTGTAGAGTTGGAGCTTTGGGGCTGCCGTGAGTGGACCTGATGTGCAGAGGGAAGGATTCAGGACGACGTCCCCCCTGTGCTGCGGGAAAGGTGAGCTGGCCCACGCTGGGGTTATTCGGAGCCGACAGCAGGTGGGGGAAGTGCCAGCTGGCAGCAAAGGGGCTCCTATTTCTCTACATTTCGCCCCCAGTGGCATAAATGTTTGCTCTATATGTAAATATCATCAACACTTAATAATCTTCCATTTTTAGATAAATATAACTACATTTCTTCTTCTTTGATTTTTTTGCACACTGAAATCTTGGTTGTCTGTTTACTCAGATAAACCGGGACACCCAATGTTGGCTTGGGGCTCATTATTTGAAACGCAGATGATTTTTTTTAAGATGAGAACTTTGGAGCCAGGCTAACTGGGTTGAAGGCCAGCTGTGCTACTAAGTAAAGTTATCAACGCCCGTCTGTGCCTCAGTTTCCTTAGCTGTAACCCAAGAAGTGCTGCTGTGAGGAATGAATGAGTGAGCACAGACATTCACAGATTTTCACATGCACCTGAATCACTTCACTAGCACTGGTTCTATTTCCAGAGTCTTCAAGATGAGGGAACAAAACCCCTGTTAGGTTGTAAGGAAATTGGGCAAGGGAAAGAACTCAATTTCTCTTATCAGCCGTAATAGGGAGAACAAATTTATAAAGACTTACTTTCCCCTTCCCAGATCAAAAGAAAAAGGTAGACTATAGCATACTTTTCACCTATTTAATATGAAAATGATATGTAGGGCATAGGCTGCCAGTAACTAGTAAATGTAGAAACATCTTCTTATAGAAGACAGTTACAGGATACAGAAAGGACACGTACAGCCTGTTACTCAGTAACAAAGGCAAGAAGCAGCTACAGAAGAATCAGAGTTAAAAAATAAAAACAAAAATCATGCCTCCTATAACTGCAAAATATCTGCAATTTATTGGTTTATAGAATTCTAAGGAATATAATTGTAGTTACAGAAGTAAGTCTGAAAATGAAGCACAGTGCCTCGAACACAGTGAAAACCTATGTCCGGGAGCCGACCCACCGACTCTCATGCCTGTCACTCAGAGGAAAGTCCCTTGTTCTGCACATCACATTTTAAACTGTTACAACGCTCCTGCTGATCTCATTTCTTTGTCTAAACCAGATGCTGAGAATTCAGGCGTAGTGATGAGGGCTCCGTCAGAGCCATGGCTGACATGTCGCAGGGAGCAAGGAACTAAGTGTAAGCTATCAAGAGCAGACATAAGAATTGCGACACGCACAGAAGTGGGGGCGCACCCTGAGCTGGGGCCCTGAGTAGTCAGCTTTTGCGCCATTAAACAACATCACAGTACTACTTAATTAAGACTCTGAATCCTAAGTTATGGTTAACATAGTAAATGGGAAAAAAGGTACAGCTAAAATATTTAAAAGCATTTACATAAAAATTCTATTCAAATAGTTAAAATAAGCATTTTCATGATGAAGGGAAGAATTTCATTGGAGGGAAAAGTCATTTTCCCAGAATAATGTCAGAATCAGTTTTGTTACTTGTTGCTTTGCCGCCAGCTTTGTAGCAGGATGCGCTTTTTAAAATGCAAATTAAATCTGGAGACCGATTTGTCGATCCTATCACTTCTCTCCTCGCTACAAACGTCTCGCCTCAGCCATGAATCATGAGCCTGGGGTGTAAAATGCTTAAAAAAGTTCTGAAAGAGTCCCAAATCTTACATTTTACATTCGTAAGACATAAAAATTGGAGACAAAAAGTAAACGAAGACATTCAGAAAGCTCTTGGCATGATATTGGCAAAGCCAAATCGCCTCTGAGACACACCGCTTGCTCCATCTGGTCATGTATCACCCACCTTTCATGGTAAATTCTCTGAGTCTTGTTGACAGTGAGGTTTGTGGTGTCACAGGGGCAGAGATCCCGGATGTGACCGCAGCAGGTTCTGACAGATTCCTACGTGAAGTATGTGCATACCTGCTAAGTGTCGCTTCCTACGGGTGCTGTGCATTCCACTCTCTACAAAGGTGAGCGATCCTTTGTCCGAGACAGATCAGAGCTATTGAAGGCGGCCAACTGGTAATTTAGACTCTTCTTTTTTGTTAATCAATTAAATATTCTTGTTCTTAATACCGCGTAACTCCTTGGCACCTGTCCTGGCCTTGCCTCCTTCCTCTGCTTCCCTGACAAGCTAGCTCATCTACCCCTTTGCTCCAGGGGTCAGCTCACGGCCATTATTCCCTGATCTACATTTCCAACCAAAAGCTCCTTCTCAAGCTTCATATCTGCTTGTGCAGTTGTTTGCTAATATCTTCATCTGGGTGTCCCAGAAGCACCCCAAATTCCAAACCAAACGTATCATGTTTCCCTTAAACTAAGCAACATCTTCAATTCTCTGTTCCCATCTGTGCTATGTAAACTCCCAGATGAAAGAAGAAAGCTCAGAACAATGACAGCGTCTCTACTTGGTCAGGTCTCTCTGTCTCCAACCACTGTCAGTGGGCTGCTCTGTCCGTCGACCCCACTTCTCCACACCCCCTGCTCCTGGCTCCTTTGTTCCTCAAACACAAAACCATCACCTTTTATTAAAACTTTTTCCATTGTGTCCTAGTTTTTTAAATCTTTCCGCACTTGCGATCATTTTATATACCTCACCCAGACTGAGTTTCCCCAAATGCTGGGGGAACAGGTCCCTGTGCTTCCGCCACCCCACTGCCTTTAGAAGCAGGCGGAAGATAGATACCTAACGCTGCAAGACCGGATACCTGCCTCCGCACGTCCTCCTGCAAGGGGTGCCTTTGTTTCAGCAGTGCTGCCTCTGCGTGTGAGGGACCACACCTCTCCCTGTTTCTGTCCCCGTCCCCCACCCTGGCCCATTCTCACCCCTCTCACCTTCATTGAGGTGTTACCTGCTTGTGGAGACCCCACATGCTCCAGATCCCCTTGAGGCTCAACCCAGTGTCTCCTGGAAAGCTTTTTGTGACTCCGGACCTCCCATCCCACCTCACCTTCAGCATTGGCTAGATGTCCATCTTCTCTGCTTCTAACACACCTCGTGCATATATCTTTGATGGTGTTTATTGAAATCAGCGTGCTTCTCAATTGTTCCCCCTGTTCTCCCACAGCCAGCTGACATAGGTTCCGTTCCTCACCCCACGCTGTTTCTCTCTCCAGCCATTTGTTGCCTCCTGCTGGGCTTTATAGTCGTTTGTCTATAGGTCCTCCCACTCACCCCAACCTCGTGTTGGCAGACACCCTGTTATTACTTGATCTCATTAATAGTAGATGCACAGACATTATCTGAATAAATTAAAGAAATTATACAAATTTTTAAAAAACCCTAGAGATTCTTTGAGTTAAACATTGTTTTGATGACAGAGTGCAATTATGCTATTATCGTATGCTGTGATTGTTTTCATTTCTTGTTTGAATATTGGACTAGTGTCATTCTATGAAGTGGGAGCAATTTAATGAAACCATTTTAATGAAAGGTGTTTAAAATGCACACCTATAGCTGCCTGACCTCTATGGAGCTGGTAGGAGATGGTGTACATGGAGACAAGTGGCCCAGAGTCCTTCACAAGAAAGGCCGTGAGCCCCAGGTTCTGGGAATGATGGCAGGTGGCATTCTTCAGTTATCAGCCCCTTCAGAAATGGCCCCTACGGAGGCCCACCACAGGGTCCCACCACAGGGCAGCGCCACGACAGGTCCTTTCTGGGCGGCCTGCATCCGGTGACTGACTGAGGAGGGCAATTCTGCCCCGGCTCAGGACAGCGCTGAAGGGCCATCTGTGCTCCAGAGCCGGCTGTGGGGTTGGGTAAGGCTGCCACCCACCTGCATTACAGCGCATCTCCAGCCTGCGCCCAGCTCTTCTCGCTTTCCCTCCTTCCTCAGGTGTTACTCTTCCGGGCCTACTTGATAAACACACTGTACCCTCACCCCCCTCTCAGAGACTGTTCCCGGGAGAATCCAACCTGCAACATCTAGTTTGCTTCATCTAAAGTTTAAAAAAAATTGATCGACTATTAATAATAAAACTGGGTCTGTTTGAAAGCCTTCCTCTGCATATTACATCCATCCATCCATCCACCCGTCCACTCATCTTACATTTATTCATTTCAGATTATGACCCAAGGAGAAGTATCATGTGTACTGGGTTCTCCTTTAATAAGACCCTTCTGTATATGGGTAGCAGTAACTTCTTATTCTCCTGCAGAACAGAAGAGGGATGATAAAAGTAGAGGAAAATAGTGTAAAAGTTTAATTTTAAGATTGCTTCTCATGACCCACAAAAAGTCTGTGTTTGTTTGTTTTTACTCAGTTTACTGTCTTAAATTCTGCCAGTGTTCAGAACTGAAATTGTCTTTGTTTTTAACATAGGGTTATGCATATTCATAAGTTCAGTAAGTATATATGTCACACATAACTAGAATGAGGCAGAATTCATTCATTGCTAATATCAGAATTAGCTCTCAAGAAATCACCAAGTATCAACTCAGAAAAATAAGAAACCATGGCAAAAAATAATCAAAACACACATATAAACACACAAGTGCATACACACAACACATACTCTGGATAAAGGGTTCCCAGGACTGAGGCCTAAAAAACAGGATTTAACCAATAGAGTGGCATAGCTAACATACAACAGTTTATTTTAACTTGGGAGTAAATCAGAGATAAGAGTAGCGAACTCTTCCCAGTGGTTTTGGAACAAGGCATTTTGTACCATCAGAGGGTGAGAACTGCGGAGTCCTAAATGTGACAACATAAGTGGAAAGGTAAAAAAAAAAAAAACCTTTTTTCCAAAAATTGTTCAAAATTACTAATTAAGTTCATGAGAGAAAATATAATAAAAACATTCTGGAAAAAAATCTTTAAGGCACAAGATAGAATTATAAGGATGAGAAACCAACTGCTATTTTCATCAGCTAAAAAGATATTATACAAATTAGACATAAAGAAGAAAAAAGACAAACTGCTTGGAATTTTGGAATGTAAAAACAGTAAAACTGACTCTGATTTTCTTCTTCCGAAGCACTTGCAAGATCTCGAAGCGCTCTCGAAGAAGAGCACTTTTTTGAATGTATAATAGATAATTAAAGATGAAAATATCAGAGATTATAGCAGAAAATAGGTAAATCAACAATTCTATTTGCTAATGTTAACAGTCTAGTAACTGATCAATTAGGAATTTTAGGAAGATATGATTATTAAATGTAATCAAACACATAAAAATTCATACCCAGCAATATAAGAAAAACAAATATTGTCAAAATTAAACTCCCACACAGAAAGCTTCCATACAATTCACAGAGCTAAAACTGTCTCTGACCACACCTCCATGGCGTCTTGGCATATGGAGATGAGTAGAAAGTGTTGGGCATTCAATAAATGGTATGAGGGAAACTAACTCAATATATAGAGAAAGAAGAAATTGCACACCCACTCCTATATCTACAACCCTCAGTGTAGATTAAAGACCTAAACGAGGGCAGGGGGAATATAAACATAGAATAAACATTGGAAAACATGGAAATGTATCTTTCATGAGCTCAGAGACTTCTTAACCAAGATCCCAATGAAGACGATCAAAGACACAGTTAAAAGACAAAAAGCAGTCTTGGAAAAGATACAACTTAGAGAAAAGCAATTTGAGATATTATTTCTTAAAAAAAAAGTTAAGAAAGAGTTTCCTTGAAGAAAGGTACCAGCTTCATTTTCTAGAAGAAAAGAGGAATTACGAAGCATCCCACCTCTAGGACAAACCCGCACGCAGGAATGGACACAGCAGAGCCTGGGGCTCAATCCCGACATCCTCGTGAAAAAGAAAGAACAACAAGTATAAAGGACACATGGACAAAAACCAGGGGGGTGGAAATGGGAGGGAGGTGGGGAGGGCTGGGGCGGTGGGCTGGGATGGGAGTAGAAGACAGAAAACTGTACAAGAACAACAATTAAAGTAAAAAAAAATTAAAAAAAAATAAAAATGTTAAAAAAAAAAAAGGAAAGAGCATGTGGATGCTTGAGAGCACAGATCCTCAGCTCAGGAGAGCGGAGGCAGCCATCTGAGCACATTTACACACGAGCTCTTCTTCAGTCATTTAAAAGGGAGGGAGAGTGAAAGTTCCCCACTTCATCAGCCTTCTTTTCTCACATCAGGATATTAAATTAACAAAGAGAATTGAAATTCCCAATTGAAATCATAAATTGCCACCAAAGAACTACATCTTGGAGGCATCATGTTTATGGTCCCTACTAGGTTTATTCTCTCCCATATTATTCATAAGAGAAACCTTGCATTCCCTCAGGAGTTGTTGAAAATCAATATAAAAATTTTACAAATGACTAAAATTTATGGCCACGAACATCCTAGCAAATGGGCCCCTAAATTAAACATTGCTCAACTTTAATGGGGCACCTACAAGAAAAAAAGTGACCTTGAAATGCGGTTTCCTTTCAATAGCCTTGGAAATGACCCCAGCAGCTGGAGAGCATGAGAGGGGAAGGAAGTGAAGGTGACAGGGGGGAAGATTCTGTGCCCCCGCCGGGCTGGGTTTGGAAACCCGTGGGAGGTGATGGTTGGAACAGCCAGTGAGCAAATGTCAGGAAGTCAGAGTGGGTGACACTGTCCAGGCTGTTTTGGGGCACAGAGCTGTACCTCTGCTGGGGCCAAAGGACACCGGCTTTCAGGAGCTCTTGAAGAGTGACGGCATTGGAAGGCGGCATTCTGGGCAGTTCCAGCAGAGACGGGGAGAGCGCGCCCAGTCTCAGCAGCACTGTACACTTCCACTCGTTTCCCCGACGGCGCCGGCAGGCGCTCTGTGACAATGCCGTGGTGACGGACAAGATGCAGCACTCACCAAAACGCTGCCGTGGAGGCAGGGTTACGGCCGGTTGGCTAGAACCTGGTCTCCATTAGAGGCTACAGAACACAGTGGTTCGCTACCCGGCGAGTTGGAAACACGCCCAGTGACACCTAAGCCTTCCTTCAGTTTGAAGCAGGACATGGTATGTATGGGTCTTAAAGCAGGACGGGAGGGTGCGGCACGTAGAAAATAGACACCAAATAGGAAGGAGCTAACGCTCGTGATCGTTTTCTTTGCATTTCTGACATTATGATTTTATCTCATTAATGGCAAATGTTAATTTTAAACACCCGTAAAATATCATTCTGAACGCTTGGTTCTTCCTAGATGCACTTGCCCATTCTTAGTTTCAGCTGTGCCTCCCTGCCGGTGTTAGCCCTCCAGACCCGTGCTTCTGAGCGCCCACGGTCTGACTCCAGGACGGCGGTCCGCACGCGCTTCGTGCCGCACCGTGTCCTTCGTCAGACTTTCTCAGGCCACTAACGTTCCGGGTCCCCTGAATCAGCCTCTCCGTCATCCAGACCAGAACTTGTAGGCTCATCTTGAGTTTTTACCCACCCTCGCTTACCAAATCTATTCCTTCCTTTTTATCTAATTTAATATTCATTCTCTCTCTCTGTCTCTCACTTTCTCTTCAATTAGGCCCTCAATACTGTATGCTTGTACTTAAAGTAATTTCTTTATTTAAAAAAAAAAAGCTTTCTTTTCTTTCTGGGTTCTTTGCCTCAATTTCTCCTCGCTTCAACCTTGGCTTCCCACTGCAACGTAAATTACTTTCCTAAAAACACCCCATGGAGCTGTATTGAAATCCAAAGATGTGTGTTTGAGTCTTGAGTTCGTTACAGGACAACTTTGAGCAAGTCTCCTGCTCCTTCTCACTCTGTTTCTCTGATTACGTTTGATCCACATCACAGAGTCACGGTGAGGATTAATTAAGGTTACACATATGAAGGTGTTCTGTAAACTGTAAAGTTTAGCATAAATATAAATAGAAGGTGACATTTTCGTCTAGTAGCCAATTAACTTCTTGGCAGTGTTGGTCCCTAGCAATTAGAACACTCAATTAGTCACTGTTCAAGTTCAACGTGGCACCTAAAATGAGAAAGGAAAAGCTTTGAAATGTGTTAAATAGAACACTGCTTGTTAAACTGAAGTGAAAGAAAGGATTTTGATTTCCCCCTGCATGTTGGAAGGCGGCAAAACCGAGCCTCTGATCAGTCAATATATTTCAGAACTGCTTAAGTTTCAGGCATGATCAATAATTCTGTTATCTATATCAATATTTGAGGGTTTTTTTTTTTTTAATTTCCAAGTCATGATACAAAAAAAAAAAAAAAAAAAAAAAAAAAAAAAAAAGCAAGCAAAGGGCCCTATTACCAAAAAAGACAGGGCTGGAAAATAGTCTTGTTTTCAAATGTCATCTAAATGCGCACATGCACCCGCATACTTCTATCCGTTGTTAGAGACGAGCCTCCTGGAAGCAGCATAAAAACTGTTTGGCCTCGCATTGCAGCATCATGGATGCAAACAATGGGCCCCCTTCTAATGGATGTCAACTTTCAAGGCATCACATGTGTGCTTCTAAAATTATCTGAAAAACATGTTCACTGTGTAGTCTAACAGGAGAGGTAATGGAACTGTATTTATGTGGATGAAAGAAGAAAGACTGGTTTTCAAGCCTGATCCACAGGGAGAGTGAAAAATCTGTCTTTCCTATAATTCAGCTGATCCCTTATCTTTCCCCTTATGATATTCTTATCATCATTGAAAACAGTCAACATTATTGTAATTTTTTTTTTACAAAAGCTTTGATGGACTACAATTTTGACCATTGGAGTATGATTTAAAATTTACATATTTCATTCCAAATTTCAGTGTTCAGAAGTCAATTTGGTTACAGCCTTTCTCATGCTATCCGAGTAAAGGCTAAGCTTATTAATGGTGTGTAATTGTTACTATATAATGAAAGCCAGAAGTCATCGTAAGTAAGACGTGTGAGAGGTATCTTAAACCGAATTACTTTTAGTATCTTTGCTAGGGTTCAATGCATGTGAATATGACGAAATATGCCCTAAGCTGACATACAAGGATCCAGAAGTTATTATTTTTTTCTGGGAAGTCCTATACAAGCTTAACCAGGCCAAACCCTACCCACCCATCTTACAATTTCCTCTTTTGATACATACACTTTCATTTGTCTCAAAAAGATAAAAAGAAGAAATTAAATAAAAGGTGGGATATTAGCCAACGATTGTGTTTAGTTTAGAAAATGCTCCTTAACATTAAGAAAACCTGTTTTGGAGAGATGATTAACAAAAACCATACGCTCTCCTCTGCCCAGGCGTTCACAGAAAAGTAACTTATAGCTGACGAACGCCAACTGAACGGATATTTCTGGAGCAAGTTCTGTATTCCTACTTCTTGGCAAACCCACTGTTAAAACTCTTCTAATCAAATGATTGTTAGTCTGTGACATTCTCCTAAGATGGGGCCCATGGAGTGATGTGATATGTCACCTAGAAGGCCATTATTAAACACTTGCTTTGTTGAAAGTTTTGTTGGTGGTTGTAAGTTTCACGGAGATCTTTCGGTTTCACAACAATCTTGCCTCTGCAGGGCTTCTGCTGTCTTTGTCTGTCTAATTTGATGGTCACACCTGACATCCTCCTTCCATCTGGCCCCCTCCCCCACCCTCCCTAACACTAGTCTTGGCTTGGATTCCATCACTTGATCAGGTTATCTCTGGGCTTGGTTTCTTTCAGGGAGAGTGCTTAGACATCGGGTACAATTCATGTTCCGAGGTATTGACCTGCTTAGGGCTGTTCTTTACTGAGCACATGTTAATAAGTGAAATGAACACACATTCTTGAAGTCACTAGCAGGCCTGTTTGTATTTAATTCACTACCTTAATGTCTGTTGTTTTAATTTTTCTTCCTCTCTTGATAACTCAATTTTGCCCTGAGCATGAAGGTGTGGGTGCAAGCTGGCAGCTTATTCAGGAACCTCATAGCTATGGCCACAGCGATTGGTCCAGGAACGGGCTGGAGGCCCGCAGGGAGCCAATCAGAGTCCCTCCCCCAAATCTGCCTATGCAGAATTGTCAGGGCAGGGCTCCCTTCTTTCCCACAGTAGGCTGTGGGCGCATGAGGCCAGAGAGAGCCAGGACCAACTCTCCGACCAAATACGGAGAAGTTACTCTGAGGGGACCGACTGAGCCCATGCGCTGAGGGAAGCACCAAAGAGAGAGGAGGTTCCGATGCCATTCAGCGTCTAGCTCAGGGCTGCCCTGAGGCCTAAACTATCTCAGCTCTTCTCGAAAATGGGTTTAATACTTCCTAGAGGCTCCATCCGTATCTCCCCAACACACTGCTGGAACTCGCGTTGAGCTCGCTTCATTCAGCTTCCTGTACTTGGCAATCAGCAAGGTCATGGTTGATACACTGGTGTATCTAATCTCGAAAATTTAAAGAGATAAATTTAAATTTCAAGCAGTCCTTGCTTGAATTTTTATCAGACATTATCTTCAGATATTTGGTGAATCAGTTTTCAAGTGACTCTAAGTCTGTTTAAATTCTTTTTTTATTTATTGATTTTAAAGAGAGAAAGAAAAGGGGAGGAGAGAGGGAGGGAGAGAGAGAGATTGATTTGTTACTTCATCCATTCACACATGCATTGGTTGATTATTGTATGTGTCCTGACTGGGGATTGAACTCACAACCTTAGTGCATTGAAATGATGCTCCAACCCACTGAACTACCCGGTCAGGGCCATATGTCTGTTTATATGATGTTAAAATCTGGTGTGAGGTATACGAAGCCCCTTGGTGGTCACACCTAGACCTGTGGCCTCACACATTATCTATAACTTTACACATTCTCTCTTCCTGATGTCTCCAATCTACAGTCCAGACTCCTCACTTTCACTCCCTCATATATTCAACTTCCTACTTAACGGATCCACTGGTTTGTCTAATGTATATTTTAGCCTCAACACATCAACAACTTGGCTTCTAATTTCTTCCCTTAAACTTATTCTTTGCATCTCTTGCCAGCTCCGCTGATGGCAGCCCTGTTCTTTCCATTGCTCAGGCCAAAATTTGGGCCTTATCCTTCCATCTTTATTTCCCTCATGCCCACAGCCAGTCCATTAGGAAGTCTGATTGAATAGACCTTAAAAATATGTCCGTTGTCTGTCTTCTACCTGCCACCTCCACTTCCCTCTCCCTGTCCAAGCCTCCCCACCTCTCACCTGGATCAGCTTTCTAACGGGCCACCCTGCTTGTCCCTTCTTGCCCTTGAGTGTAATTCTCAGCACAGGAGTTAGAGTAGGATTTTAAGACCTGAGTCAGGCCACATGGCTTCTGTCTAACCTCATCCCCAAACTCCCCCATCCCACTCAGAGGAAAAGCTCAAGTCCTTCTAACCCAAGCCCTGGTGCACCAGGTCACACATGAAATGAGCCTGGTGATTGTAACCTCGTCCCCTGTTCACACCCCCCATTTGCTCTGGTCCAGTTTCACTGGCCTCCTCCGCGATTCTCCAAGCTTTCCAGGAACATTCTGACTCTTTTGCTCACTCTGTCCCCTCTTCCTAGAATGTTCTTTCCCCAGATATATGTTGGGCTATTGTGAACTCCTTTATGTCTTTTCTTAAATCTCACCTTCTCAAAGAAGCCTTCCCTGACCACTGTGTTAAATACCACAAACTCTGAGTCCCCAGAGTGTCCCGCTCAGCAGCCATTTCTCACCAGGTAACTGCAGTGAAAGACCGTAGTAAATGATCGCATCCTCACAAAGGAGCTGCGAATGTCTATACTGTATAATGTGCCTAAAAGAAAAAGCTCCTGAAAACAAAAGCTATTTGATTAAATTACTTCCTAAAATCATAGATATATTGGTCATAAGAGTCAATAAATTCTCCTTTGAGGCCTAAGCTGGTCTGAGTTGGTTTCTGTCGCTTAAAATCAAAAGGATCGAGAATAACACATCAATTTATGTTTGTCTGGAACATTTTAAGAGTATAAGTTAATGATTCAAATGGCCTTTGAGTTTATATCCTTTAAAAATTGAAATTAAAATATTTATGTTTCTGCAATGGCCACACATCTGAAGGTTTTTCTGAGAGAAGTAATGTTGAAAGCAGACAAAGGCCAGAGCATAAAGAAGTTCATTGATGCATCATTTATAATGGCCAAATATTAGATATAAACTAAATATTTGGCACTGGAATACATACTTTCAAAATGAAGTTTGCAGAAACCTAGGGATCTCTTTAGGGGGTCTGCAAGAGGACAGCCATTTTCACCATAGTACTAAGACTCTACCAGTCTTTCTTACTGTGTTAACATTTGTATGTGTGAAAGTGATGGGGGGTAAGGCTCTTGGGGTCTTAGCATAAATCACAGTTTTGACACCAAAATGGTCAAGTAGTCATATATTGTTTACTGCCACGCACTCCTGATTTTTTAAACCAGTTTTATTTAAGAACCTTTGATAAAGCCATCAAAAAATAATTTTAATAAATCATGACCCTTGAGGTCATGTTCTCTGTCATGTTCTCTGCTCTGTGTTGACAAAATGAGGAGGCACAAAGCATATCTGCTGCTCTCCGAGTCGGAGTGCTGACTTGAAGCAGAATACTTGTGTACTTGCTTGAGTTACAGACTCAGCTAGCCACTTTTCTTTTTCACGGAATTCCATTTTCCTTTCAAAGTGGCTATGCGAAAGCTGTAGTTATTCATGCCCTGGCTGGGTGGCTCAGTTGGTTGGAGCATCATCCCATGCACCAGAAAAGGTGTAGGTTTGATCCTCGGTCAGGGCGCATCCCTAGGTGGCAGGTTTGATCCTTGCTTGGGGCACCTACAAAAGGCAACTGATCAATGTTTCTCTTCCTGTCTCTCTAAAGTCAATAAACATATCCTCAGACAAGGATTAAAAAAAAGCTATAGTTATTCAAGCCTGTATAATTGGCAGGCATTTTTCTGTGAAAGAAAAAAAATGAGTCTGTTGCTCCTATGATTATAACTGATCCCATTTGTTGCAAATAATAAAATTCAAACTTTTGATTAAAAACCAGAATTTGGAAAATGTGTACTTGCTACCGTGAGCTTGACAGCTTCCCAAAACTTGAAGCCCTTTCTGATGAGATCGTGGTGAAATTCTGACATTGTATAATGACTCGTGTCAATTTTTGGAAGGTCTGTAGAATCTACTGAAACAATAACTTTCAAATGATCAACTTATCATGTTACAAAACCATATGTGGGTGAAACATTCATTCAAATGGCATGATAGACCAATAATTTTCAACAAGAGTACCAAAAATTCATCGATATGGCTCCTAATTCTCCTTGCAGCCAACCTCCGAGACAGTGCCATGGTATAATTCTCTACACAGTATTGAGTACTATAAAGTCTCCTTATGGTTTACTCACTTGTTTTATGTGGTTACTGTTTTCCTCTCCTGATTAGAAGCAGAACTCCAAGAGAAAAACAGACCTTGTCTACCTTCTTCAGTATTGTTTTTCTCAATGCCTAGGGTAATGCTTGGCATAGAGTAGATGTTCCATAAGAAGAAATAAATATAACCACAGAATAAACTTTATACAGTTTGCCAAAAATTCTAATTATTTGAGGAAATTCCTCGGACATGTCATTATTAAAATAAAATATTCAAAATTGGTTATGTGTAGGTATATTTACTATAAAAGACATAATTCTTATCATATAACATGCAACACATAATAAATTACACACTGTGTCATGTGTTTATAGGTATTCCTAAAACGGTAACTAGCAGGGACTGTGTGCAAAGAAGGTGGGGGGAAACCATGATAAATGCATGCGGCTCCGTAACCAGATACCGAGAGATGATTATTGGGACTGGGGACCTAACATGCAGCGCTCGGGCAGGCAGCTTAGTGGGGCGGGAGGCTGCTTCCACACGTTTTTGAAATGTTTTCATAATATATTAGAGCTCTTTTCATGACCTACTTCATGCAGATTGTTTACATAATTGAAATTTTCCATTTAAGTTCTGCTGAGGAAACTGAATTCAGGAAGGGAAAACAGTTTCCCCTAAGCACCTGCCACTGCAAAGCTTGTGTCCTGAGATGTGTCATTTCATCTGTCGTTGCTAATGAGGACACTGAAGGTGAGTTGCATGACCTCTCAGGTTTATCCTGAAGGTTAGCTTCCATGCTGGTCCATGTCATGACGTAAAGAATAAGTCAGGTCAGGAATACTTTCTGCGGGGCCCTTTAATCGTGTCATTCCAATACTGTTTTTTGACCTGCTCACCTCTTCGAGATGAGACATTGACCTGAACCCCTTTCTCTTCCAGCTGGGTTCTAAGAGAACTCCCTCTTGAGAGTTTTTAGGAAAAGGAAGATGATTTAAAATTATCTGCCAGACAACTACATAACCAAGCCAAGGATGTGTTTCTTTTTTCCTAGGGTCATATTAAGTACCCAAAGCCTCTGGACCCCCAAGCCAAATGTTCATATGAAAGGAAAGCTGTATCAGCCACGGGTCTGGTGAAGGTGCAGCGGCAGAGAAAACAGAGCACCTAGTGCAATCTGGCATCCCCCAGTCTTTATAACTGAGGAATGTAACTGCCCTATTTTAAACACGCAGGTTCTAGACGCTCCCACTCCTAACCGTTGAAATGGTTGAGCTAAATAATGGTGAGCGGAGTGGGGACAGAGAGGGGCGGGCCAGCCTCACCTTTGACGGTCACGTGGACGCTCTGGCTGGTGGAGAGTTGGGGCTGAACCAGCACGTTGCACGTATACTCCCCCTCGTCGACTTCCTTCTGCACATCTGAGAGTTTCAGGGTTCCATTGTTCTCAAACGCCACTTGGCGGTGGTTGAAAGGAAGCAGATTAGAGTTCTTATACCACTTGATGGAGTAGTACGGGTAGCCAATCACCCGGCAGTGAATGTATGTGTCGCGTCCCGCTATTGCTGTGATATTTTTCATTGGTCGAATACTTGCAGGCCCTAGAGAGACACAAAGGAACTCTTGAAAATAATTTAAGGGTACCTCTTATGTGCAGAAATGGGTACACTCTATCTTGGGTTAAACATGTAGATTGTTTTCATGTAAGGACAACTTTTTCAATCAAATTTTTCTGCACTTGGCATTTTCTCTAAGATGGCTTCATTTCCTGTCAGTGTCATCATTTGCAAATGAACTCAATGAATGTTAAGGACTTTAATTGTCGACTACTTCTATTAAAATATTTTGAATTATATGACAGAGGGCAATTTCACCAACAAAAAGTAGCTAGCCTGCACTGAACAAGCACGCTCTTTTCCTGAGAACATTGGTAGCGACTCCAGGGTTTAACTCCCTCTGCTGTTATGAGGATGGAGGTTATGCCAAGTCGCAGTATGAATGCAAGTTAAATACCATGTCCATGAAGGTTTCCCATGAATGTCGTAGGACGGAAGAAGAGTAGGAAGGAACGAGCATGCAGAGCATAAACCGGGAAAGGATCAATCAGGTGGACACATCAAAGGGCAAAACTGCAGGAAAAGCTCACTAGAGAAACCGCAATGACATTTCCGACATCGTCCTGGTCAGTGCCGGTCCTGCGCAGGGAGGAAGGAGTAGGAAATGGAGCGGGACGGTGCTCTGTTGCGGCATTCCAAGACCCAGCTCGGTGCATGCAGAAACCTTCTCTCCCACTACAATGAGTTATGTGTGTTTTTTGAGGAGCTGATTTGACAAGCACCTCTTACGTTTATTCGAGCCTGGTACAGGACGACGCCGGCCGAGTTGTTGGCGGTGCAGCGGTAGACGCCCCCGTCTCGGACCTGAGAGCTGGAGATGTTCAGGTAGCTGACCACGTTTCCCTCCGATGTGATCATCTGGCTGATGCGGTGGCTGCCACCCTTGAGAATCGGGTCGTCGTCCAGGGTCCACGTGATTGTGGGCAACGGCGTGCCCTTCACGTTGCACATGAGGGAGACCGGTTCCGCCGGACTCACCACTTTTTCACTAAAGGCAGAAATAATTTTGGGAGTTCCATCTGCAGGAAGACAAATTATGGAAGCAAGTGGCACATACAGATATTTAAACAACTTCCAAATCCGTTTACTTAATGATTGGGAGGCAGATGCTGTGCGTATTCACACTGCAACACATGGGTTTGGTTGCTAAAGCTACATTCTAATCAGAACTGGATTTCATTTTCAAAAAAGGTCAATGCAGCATTAGCAAACTTTATCCAATCACTTACATATTCCCTACGTTCATAATAAGAAGAATGGTGATAAAACCCAGGCAGTCATGTTAAACGACGCCAGCTCCCAAGAAGTCTTGGATTCAAAACTGGACGGCCCCACCCGAAGGTAGAAGCGCAGGGCAAATCCACCCCCCCAGCCCTCCCTTTAGCCTTCCACTTCTCCGCAGTTCATGAGGGATTGCTTACTGAGGAATTGCAAAGGGTTGCAGGAGAGAGAGAGAGAGACAGAGAGAGAGAGAGAGAGAGAGAGAGAGAGAGAGAGAATCTGATGATCTCCCTTTTCTTATAAAAAATCATCTTTTATACTTTTAATGACATGATAAGTGCATGTAAATTTCCATGAATGCTCTGGAATGGGTGGAAAATAAAGTTTGACCCTTTTGGCATGTATTAACTATCTCTCTAAGTATCTTAGGTCGGGTGGCCATATAAACTGTCATCCACCCTGGGGCACTGTGGAGAGCGAAATGGGCCTACGGACCGACCGACGATCGCGCCTGGAGAACAGGCACAGCCCAGACCAACCGGGAGCTTAAGCGGAGGGGAGTTTCCATGGGAATGTTGCATATTTCCAACAAGACTACATTTTCATATTCCATTACTTTTCTACTGCATGTAAGGACCATTTCCCTCCTATTGTATGGTAGTAACCACAAATGCATGTTGTTTATATGACTCTCCATGAAAAATAGGGAAACACATGCATATGAAAGAGAGAGGTATGAGTGAAAAGAAGGAAAAGTTACCAACAGGCCTACCAGCCTCGGGCACATAAATTAACATGGTGATTTTCTTTCCTCTGGGCGTAAGTGGGTCCTTTAGACATAACTGTGATCACATGAAACAGGAGTTCTGAGTCTGGGAATTACCCTTGCTGGAGGAAATTTTTTTAATTGTATTCATTTTCAGGGTTTATCCATAATGAAAGATCATAATTAACAGATCTTATTTTTTAGTGTTTTAATGTTTATTTTAAAAGTTTTATATATGTGTATATATACATATACATATGTGCATGTGTGTATATAAATAAATATATATGTAAATAAGTTATTGAAAAGTATAAACAAAACAAATGTGGGAAACAAAACTGAAACTAGCTTGAAATCCCAGCATGGAAAAACAGCTGCTAACACCTTCAAAAGCCCTGCAAGAAAGAGGTGCTCGCCACCCTAAACCTTGCAGCAGATCTCTGTGGTCAGGTGGGCCTGCTGTGTAGGGTTCTCACTGGGAGAGCTGTTGGGGCAGGGTGGGGGGGGGTTCCCTACAGCCCTCTGCCATCTTTTCATTTGCAAATTCCTGACTCTCAACTGCTTCATTCCAACTCATGGATTAGGTGGCTGGAGAAAGCCCTCAAGCATGTTTTTCCCAGCGGTATTCGTATGAATAGCATCACATAGCATCTTTCATTTCCTTGGATTGTGGGCATCTTACTTTCGCTGTCAAAGGTGAAAAAAGGAGCTTCCTAATATGACAATGAAGAGCTCGTGGAACAATGCAGAGCCCGCCTCACCACGCTCTGCGTGTAACTGGCAGAGGAGTTAGACGTCATCGTGGGTGTTAGTCTCTGTACATAACCAGCCCTTGGGAATGTTGACATTATCTTATTTCACCCTATAATTCAATGTTTTATTTTAAAGACGTATTTAGCTATAAATGTCTTTGCACTAACTGGTACCCTAAGCACTGAAAACTCATCTTCTAAAGTCTGTTTGGAAAAGTTTATACTATTTTTTGTAGATAAAGTTTACGTATAGCGAAATGTATCTTAAGTGTGCAAACAGAATGAGCTTCATTTAAACTCAGGTACACCTGTAACTGGCGAAACAATCAAGACACAACGCTTTCCCAGGACCCTCAGTGTTGTTGGGTCTCCACCCACCTTACACAAGCGCTCTTCTGATTTCTATCGCCATGTATCAGTTCTGCCCATTCTTGAGCTTCAGAACTATATCATCCCAGAGCGCGTGCTCTGCCAGGAGGCATCGGTTCCATCACGAGAGCCGTGGAGTTGGCGAAGTTAGGAAAGGTGGCTTCGGAACAGCACCATGAGGCCTGGTCCACGCTGAGTCCGCCGACTGACCAGTGACGCCCCGTCCAGCTATTTTTTCCAGCCTGATCAGTGCCACATTTAACGATGATTCATCAGGTCTCTCTACCGTCTCTTAACCTGGAATGTTTGTTGGTTCTTCTGTGTTTCTTCGTTTTGACATTTTTGAAACTGGTTACTTGGTATCCAGTTGATCAAATTCAGTTTGTTTGATAATTCTTCACGATTCGATGCAGGGTGTGCATTTTTGGCAAATACCATGGAAGTGATGCTCTTTTCATTTGCTTATTGGCCATTTGTGTGTTTCCTGTGTGAAATGCCTGCTGAAATTTTGTGTGTATTTTTATGTTAGACTGTTTGCCTTAGTTATTAATTCGTAGGAGTTCTTTATGGATACTGAATGCAACTGTATACACACACACAGACACACACACACAGAAGTCAGTACAAGTTTCCTTGTACATATACATGTCTGATATAATGGTAAGATATATTTGTCAGATACCTTATGTAAATTCTATATAATGTTTGTCACATGTTTACATAGTACAGGGTCTGGCACAAATAATGCCCCTGTTTCATTAAAAAATCTTTTATCACAAAATCATAACCATGTATTCTATAACATAACAGTATCACACTCAAGCACACCATATGACATTTTAGGTGAAATGTTTAAATTAAAACCATAAATTGTTACACTCATATTATTACCCTACCAACCACACTCAAGCAGGTGTTACTTCTGCCATATATTACATATAAATGTGTGTGTAAAATATTTTCTACTGGTCCGTAGTTACATATACTTAATATATATTTTATCTACATTAATACTTATATGTGCATGTATAAGTCTATATGTACATATAACTTCAACCACATCTAAAAGTTAAAATTGTAGTTCTTCATGTGAAATATAAGAACATTGAAGCAAATAACTTTAAATAGTTTATATTGTCTTTTGTGTTATTATATCTAATTATGTTATAAACATAGTATGTTATAATTTTCTAATTTGTTAATTGTTTAAAGAAATTGAAAGAGAAAAAACTATTTTGCTAAATGTTTACTAAAATATTTATCATTTCTCATGCTTTTTGTGCCTGTAGGTCTGAGTTTAGGTCATTTTCTTCATCCAGAATGAGGTCGTTTACTATTTCTTAACATGCCAGGTCTTTCGGCATCACATTCTTGGAGCTTTTGTTTATTGAAAATACATAGAAGGCTAGGCTGACAGTTTTTAAAAAAATCCTTTTCGCCATTCAGAGACATCGCTCCATTGCCTTCGTCCTCCACGGTATTCCATGAGAAGTCGCTCACAGTTCACACTGACAGCCCCTTGACGTAGGGGTTTTCCTCCCTTAGAACCGCACCATGTCCTGTTTATCTCTGATTCCCAGCAGCTGGACTCTGACGTGGTTGCATATGATATTCTTTGTCTTTATTCTTCTTGGGGTTTGCTGAGTTTCGTAGATCCGTAATGTTATTTTTTATACCAAATTTCTGGAAATGATGGACATTATTTCTTCAAATATTTTTCTTCCTCAGTCTCTGAGACCTGTTTTTCTGAGCCTCTGATTATATGTATATCGGGGGATCACTGAGGCTCTGCTAATGACATCTGGAGTCATCTTCTCTCTGTGCTTCAGGTTAGACAATTTCTTCCACTCTGTCCTCAAGTTCACTAGTCCTTTCTTCTCCCTTCTGCAATCTTCCATTAAAGCCAACACAGTACATTTTTTTCATTTCTATTTGTTCCATTTTATAGTTTCTGTTTCTCTGCTGGTCTTTCCCACATGTCCATTCATTATGCTGGAATTTTCCTTTGAGTTATTGAACATGTTTTAAATAGCTCCGAAGTCCTTGCCTGCCAATTCTCATATCAGGATCTGCTTCTATGCCGAGTTTGTCACTTGACCTCTGGTCACAATATCCTATTTTTTTGTTTGTTTCTCTGTTTGTTTTGGATATCTAGTTATTTTTATCATATTCTTGGATTCTCCTTCATTTTTTTTTCAGTTCAGGCATCAATCAAGTTTTTCAAGCTACTTCATTTTCATATCTTAAGAATCACTACTTAAAAGGAAGGTTATTTCTTCCTTCTTAGAATCTCCACTCACCTGTCTCAATTGGCAGGTGATTCAACAGCTCAGAACCTCTGTCCTTCTGCCCCTTAATCCCATAAGGCTGAACCTTCCGCTTTCCCTCTGTGTTCTGGCCAACCCCTCACAAGGACTGGAGCACATCTTTGGAGGAAATGTGGTATCACTGTACACATCACCTAATCTTTTCCCTTCTTTTAAGGCCAAATCCTTTCTGCCTCCCTTTGGCTGACTCTTCAGTGTGTGCATCTAGTTTCATTTTCCCCCCTTTTTACCTCCTTGCAGGTTCTTTAGTTTAATATATGATATTCTATCATTTCAATAAATAGGACCTTTTCTCATTCTTTTTTTTTCTTTTTTGCTCTTCCATTTTGCAGTTATTCCAGTTTGATCTTGAATGTGTAGATACTGGATTCCAGTTTTGTAAGACTTCCATTCCCATCTCTTTGGCCTGATAGGGAATACTCTCCAATTCTGCATGATATCAATGGCCGTTCTTAGTTCAGAGTATCGTGAGTTTTTACATGTATGTTAACCCATAGTATTTCATTGGTAATAACAGGAAGTTATAGTTGAGGACACTAGTTAGACACCGTTTCAAGGCTGATACTAGATATATATTTGTGGTTCCATTTCTGCTCTCCTTTGCTACATTAGCACTGTCATCTTTCAGAAGGGAAAAAATAAATTGGAGCTTCTTGCCCTGAATGGAAACTAACATTCGGCAAATAGATCCGTGAGCATGCTCAGTGTGCTCCTCTTCCTCATTTTTTCATTCAAGTGACAGGCTTTTTTGGAGATGAAAGCAGACGTTAATTTCCCAGTGAGGCCTGAGTGTCTTTGAAATCCTTCTTGCTGTCACCCTGTGATAACCTGAACGCTTTCGACATCATTATGGATTATCAATATGCTCTTTAGGTTTTCTTAGGCACAAGATGGTTGCCATGGTAACTAGGCCTGGAAAGGTAATCTCTTCCTTTTCTACAAAGAATCTAAAAATAGGGACTATGTGAGGACTACACTGCATCACCATTAACAATCCAGCTCTGTACAAATTGATTAGTTTCTGCACTTAATTATTATGTGGAACACAGTGTCAGGCATTTAATATGAGTTCCGTGCCTTCAGCTAATCTCATCCCTGCTTTAAAAAACTCACTGCCTGCAAGTAGATGCTTGAATCAAAATAAGAATGTCATTCTAAGCCTATTTATTCTTAAAAATTGACTGAGGTTAAAAAAGAAATTACAGAAATATCCTTTTAGCACCAAGACATATTTAAACTTATTTTCATACATAAAAAGGATTTTATTTTTCTCCCTTTAGAATACATGAAAGTCATGTAATTATTTTATATATTGATAACAGGAAAATTCTAAATTACATGTAAAGACACAGTGAAGACACACAAATAGAAAGATAAAAGCTAGTTCAATTATCTGATGATAAACATATGTCTCACTGGAATGTTACTTTAACAGCCTCTTTCCCTGGCTGATCAATAAGCTTGAAGATGCAAGCAGGCTGTAGACAGTTAAACAAACAACCACAACAATAAAACATACCTAAAACCTATTGTTATACCACAAGGTAATCCCTCAGAAATTCCATTCACCCAAACCTTTGAATATTTGGACCCAACCAGGGACAACCCTCCAAGCCAGATGCCATTTTTCACTCCCTCAAATACTATATTGAAATGCTGCCTTGCATTTGCCTCCAACATTGTGCTTCTCACCGAGGGGGCTATTTTGCACCACTGGGACATTCGGCGACATCTGGAGGCATTCTTGGCTGTCACAATTTGTAGGAAGGTGCTACTGGCATCTCGTGTGTAGAGGCCAGAGGTGTTGCAAAAATCGAACAGCCCTCCAGAAAGAGTGCCGTTGAGACACCCTGGCCTGGAGGATGGTGAACTGTGAACCATACCATGACTTTCAAAGTTTCAGAGGTCTGTACTGTGCCAAGTAAGTTTAAACATGCGAGTGGGCAAGGTTCATGTTAATTAACTTTATGGGACATGACATTACTTATGTTACTTCTACCATGTACAATTTTCATTTTGCCAGAGCCTATTCTTTCATTTGCCTGATTTATCTTGAAAAATTATGTAGCCTTATTAGCTGGTCCAATAGATAGAAAGGTATAGAGGGGTATAAAGGTCAGACAGGTAAAGAAAGGTCAGACAGGTATAAAACGGGGAGTTCTCAGCCCTGTTTTGCCCTTTATTCTTCTTTTTGAGTGCTCTGGGTTTGGGCTCTTTCTCAGCCGAACCCTGTAACGAGGCCCACTGACCTTCAAGGACCACCTGCACAAAGTCTTGAGCGGACAGCTTATCCTTGCGCACAAAGCACTGGTATGCGCCCCCGTCACTTTTGACCATGTGATCCATTATAAGGTTTTCGTGGTTGATCCCTGTGATCCTCACATTTTTTCCAGGGTTGAGGATTTCACCGTTTCGGTACCAGGAGAGTTCCTGGTCCTCACTTCCTGTCACGCTGCAGGACAAGGAAACCTGGCTGCCCACGCTGCTTTTAACTTTCCGGGGGCTGATGGTAGCTTTCAGTGGCTCTGGAGGTTTGGGATAAGAGAAGACAAAGAAGGTAAAAATATCACACATGTAGATAGCATTTCAACAACACGCTGGGCTCTGGGCAAGGCAAGTCCCTCACTGTAAACCCACTCCATAAGTTCTTACGCTCAGGGCTATGTCAGGGCACGGCATTTTGTGTGGAAGTACCCTCCTTACCATTTGTTTTCCTGGACTTCTCTCTCTGCGTAGCAAATAGACTAACGTTGGTCGAATTGTTTTCTCACTGAATACGCATGAGTATTAACCCACTGGCAATAAGACATACAACGCACTGGTTACCAGGATGGACAGAAATATTTGAATATTTAAATCCTACTTGCCTTGTCTCAAGGTAGAATAGGTGGGTTTGCTCTGGGCCATTCCCACACACACATATACTCACTCACATCTTTTATGTGGCTTAACCAAGGCTAATACCAGCTGTAAAGAAACAAGCTGGTATGAGAATTCATGAGCGTAAGGCAGGGTTTTGTTTTGTTTGCTTGTTTAAAATGAGGCTCACTGGTTTGGGCAGGGTTAGAAACCTCATCCTTGACTTCCTATGTTTTCATTCAACAAACCCAATTCAGTTTAGCGAGCTTTTATTGAACATCTACTGTATACCAAGGGCAGGATTAAAATCACAGATGAGACAAAGATGAATAACTAGCATGTACCATAAAGTTAGCAAACACCCTTTGTGAATTATTTAAGTCAATCTTCTCATAATCCTGCAAGTTTTATGTTATCTCCATTTTGCAGAAGAGGAAATGGTTGTTCAGAAAAATTAATTAACCAAATCCACTCAACAGGTAAATAGCAAACACCAGTGTTTTACCCCAGTTACTCCTACTGCTTATGTCACCACACTGTGAAGTCTTTGGTTCCCAGGAGCTTAGGGTTCTAGGTGGATAAAACAAACACAAGAATGAATTTAGTAACAAAGAAGTCTCATAGAGACATATAACATGTGGCAGGGGATCAACAGAGTCCTCAGATAGCAAGCATGGATAGAGCTGCAGCCAGGGGCGCAGCAGAGACTGGGGCCTGCTGAACTGGGGCATGCAGCACAGCCACAGAGCAGGGAGAGCTCCGGGTTTGGATGCCAGGCTGGGTCTCTGCAGGGGAGGAGCAGGAGAAAAATGACAAAGGCTGCCTGGGACAAGGCTGCAAAGAGCCTCCATATTTCTCAATTAATTCAGAGGAAACTAAAGAAAGCTTGCTGGCATTTTAAGAAGTGAGTGCTACAGTCAAACACATTTTTAGGAGAACGGGTTGTTCGTATGGTGTTGGACAAACCGGAGTGAGACATTGGTCAGGGAAGAGGCATCGGAAATGAGGAGTTGAGGCACAGTAAAGACTCCATCCGAGACAGGGCAGAGGTGAGCAGCCCAGCTGAGAAACACTGAGATTCAGTCTCTAGGATTTTATAGGACTTGCCCAGAGAGAGAGAGAGAAGGCTTAAAAAGGGCCCAAAATTTAAACGTTGCCATTGGAGATGGCTCAAGGGGGGAAGGTGTCTGGAATAATGAGGAGAGCCATTTACAAGGTAGAGATGGTGGAGCGTTTGGTTTGGGACATTGCTCTTTGGAAGTGCCACCTACACATTGGATATAAAATTGGGAGACATGCTCCACTGGCACTCAAAAAAAAAAAAAAAAAAGAGCAGAGGCTCAACATTTATGTTCAGGGCTCTTTCTAGAGGTGGGGAGTTTGAGCCAGAAGAATAAAAGAAAGCACAAAAGGAAGAGAAGAGATCAAATAGAGATCTGGAACCCAAGAGAACACTGTTAGTCAAGAGACGAAAGAGAAAAAATGACAAAGGAGTTGCCAGAAGGGAGGATGGGAACATTCTAGAAGCCTTTGAGAACCTGTCCAAATGTGGCAGAAAAGTATAATGATGAAAATGTATACTCAGAATGAAGACTTTTCCACAAATGACTTTAAAAATGTAGAGAGTGGTCAATGCTTTTACAGAGAAAGCAATAAAGTGCTCTGAGTTGAGCAGGAGATGGGGGTAAGGGGATGGGCAATGGCTTTGGGGAAGGGCATTGCCTTGAATTTAGGAAGATGGGAAGTTTCCAACATTCATGTATTTGAAACCCATCCTCGAGGTGGAGGGAGCAACATGACTTGCAATTAGGAAAAGAATGGGTTTGTACAGGGAATAGGAAGTGGGGAGATTTATTTAGCAGATGTAGATTTTTTTTGAAGCAAAACTATGGGAAATATGACCAGGCAAGTTTACCTGGGATGCTTTTGACAATCTTGGAAGATATAAACTTTATTCAACAGCAAATAGGGGGCCATAAAACATGTTTTTCCACAGGAGATTTTGAGCCTGTGGGAATAATTCTTACTTGCTGCCCAATGCTTCATTATTTCATGTTCAAGGTTCCTCAGCACTAGAAATGGAACTGTGTCAGCGTTGTGTTCCATTTCTTTCTAACCCCAGCCTAAGCGAGTTGGAGTGATGTTTGTGGGACTCACCCTGGGCTGCTCGATCCACACAGTCCCTGGGCTATTTAAGTGTATTCTCCTGGGCTGGGATTGTGCTAAAGCAGACTGTGCTCAGGGTGACATTGACAAGCACTTCCACAGACAGGCAGGGGCTGGGGGAAAGCCAGGGTAAGAAAACACCTCCCTTTCTGCATCAGACTCTTGTGATTCAGTTTCTTCAGTTCAGCTCATTGAATTAGATATATATAACACCATACATATGTTATATAACATTACACTGGCAACTAAGAGCCATCTATTCTGACCAACATTCTGCCATCCCACTCTGCCCATGTGGTCTTGGGTAACTCATTGTGACGGGGTTCCCACGGGAGCCGAGCTGGGAGTATTCGGCAGGATTAGGGTGTTCCCCCCATGCTCACACCCTTCCTTCCTCGGAGTCTGCCTCCAGCACCCTTCTCTACACAGTCCTTGAGACAGTCCCCACACACCAACTGGAGATTCAACACATCTACCATGTTTGGGCTAAATGGCCTACACTATTGAGTCCATGTCCAATATTTGAATAATTTCCAGCCCAAAATTTCTCCTGGCTATAGCCCCATTGAGAAATTTAAAGCAGCATCTGGAAACAGGCCAAAGACAGCCACTGTGACCTGACTGTGACAGCACAATCCTGCCTCTCTTTCTCTGTCAATTTCCAGGGAGGTGGCCCTTCTTAATTCAACAGCTAGGTAATGTGATCTTGGGCATGCAAACTGGGGCCTAGTAGGGATGTTGGAATTTTGGGAATGGGAATCACACCTGAATTCAATCCTAAACTCCAAACTCTCCAGCTGTGTAACCTTGAGTAATTTGAGGGTCATTTCCTCATCTGCAAAAAGGGGCTAATATTGGTCTCAGCAGGACTGTTGTGACAATCAATGGAATGCTGCAGAGAAAGCCTGGAGGTCGGCTTGTCACAAGAGCTCCACCAGTGGCAGCCGACATCACCGTTGTAAGTTACCATCCAACTTACGTTTCACGTACAGGCGGCCTATCACCTTAGCAGTTCCATATCTGTTGGACACTTCACACACATAGCTGCCTGAGTCCAAGGGACGAGTGTTCTCAATGAGCAGCCCCGTCACGGTTTTCTGGAACCTTCCAGAAAGTTCCAGGGGCATGTTGTCTTTCAGCCAGCGGTAATCTGGCTCAGGGTGCCCAAGCGCTTTGCAAGGCAGCTCCACACGCTGCCCTGCCATGGCTTTGCGATGATCAAACCCATCCAGTATGGATGGGGCTGAGTTCGCTGGGTCTGTGGAAGGAAGAAAAAGTCTTAGATACGGTGAAGGAGGAGCCGAAGTGGTCATTTGGATTCACAGGACCTCATGTATAATTGAAATTCTGTATGTCGTACCAACTATTGATACAGAACTTTAAGGTTTTGTATAGGAACAGGAAAAAAAAAAGCCTTATCTATATAAATTTTTTTTTCTGCCCAAAACTTGTAAGAGTCTGAAGTGGAAAGTCTTTATGTTTCATCCCCTACTAAATACGAAGAACTTCAGAAACAGCACGCTTCAATGGGAAGTGCCCTCTCAGGTTGAGAACTGGGTGTTTTTATAACCAGAGAATATGGGGCCTCCCCTTTCAAGAGAGCGACAGGAGCAGAAATATTTAACATTAGTATACTTTAGGTCACAAAACAGATTTTTATACATAGTTATTAAATCTGGAAATGTTTCATTGTATTTCTTTATTTCACAAATACTATTGGAACCCCAAGTCCAGAGTTAGGCCTTGGAGGTAGGCATTGGAGACGCAGTGGCGAACAAGACAGGCAAGGGGGCCCTCGCAGAGCTCGAGTTCCAGCCGGGCGGTGCGTGTGAGGGCCTAGGAAGCGTATCAGCCACCAACGCATGAAGATAGTTGGGCTTGTGGTAAGTGCAGTGAAGGGAGTAAGTGGGATGACAGAGCGAGTGAAGGTGGATGTGTCGGGGGTGGCCTGAGGGGGTTTCAGGAGTGGTCTTTTGGGTGAGCTCTCTGAACAGATCCTATCTGGCGTGAGATGAAGGAATGAAGACAAGGTATGGCAAAAATTAAATGATTAAAATAAAGAAGCTTCCAGATTATCAATTATAGTATCACCCTGTTATTAGAAACTTATAATGTATCACTAGCTGTTCCACTAAATGCTGTTTGGCTTGCATTATAGTCTTGGGCCAAATGTGGGGAAGGACAAAATCTTCTCAAGATCTGGGCCATGGGAACCACTCAGCTCAATGTCCAAGCTTGCTTGGAGAAAGGGATGTCCCTCAGGGACAACCATGAAGAATGTAAAATAGAGATCCCTGATTGGATGTGTCAAATGAAACTCAATGACCTTGCTTGCTCTCTCTTCTAAGTCTTCCTATTCAGAATAGCAGAAGGAGCCACACTGGTCTCCACAAGGACATTACCAAACAGATGTGGGCTCCTGACACTTAATTATCTTTGTCCCAGTCAGGAGAGTGCTATGATTGTTTGGCCCATCTGTAGTAAACCCCAATGCAAACAACTGGTATCCTCTCACTTTTCCAGTAAGAACCTTCTAGAAAGATCTCTTTCACATGCTGTGATTCCATAGTCAGCCACCGGGGGCAGCCAGCAGGCACAGATGAAAACAGGATGAACTCCACTATAACTTCCATGACTTCCCACGGCAACCACAGCGACAGAGATCCTCAACCAACCAGCAGCTCCTTTCACTTCCCTGGTGCCTTAGGAGAACAATGTGGATGTTCCATGGGATACGATGAGGGGACCTAAATCATCTCCTAGGGAATCTGTGAGGGGGTTTCCAGGACTCTCCTGAAGTTCCATCCTTCGTGAACGGGAGGATCTGCATCCTGTGATGAGACTCATGCACCTGTCAGACTGCGGGGCTCCGCAGGGATCAGACACATGAAAGGCCAGAGTACCAGCTGTGGAGCCCTTGTCCACGCAGACCTCGTGCTGCACTCTCAACGCTCGGGACAGGCTTTTGTGGTGACGTCTGGTCGTATATAGGATTAGTACAGCCAACGGCAGCTCTGTGTTTAATTTCTATCACTTGGTCTTCCAACATTTTACTTACGTTTTAAAATAGCTTTTATCACAAAAATTTACAAGCTCACACAACAGTAGTCGAAAATAAGATGATGCACTTCATATATGCACCACCCAGACTCAACAGGCATCAGTATTTTCTGGTTCTTCATCTACTTCTACACGACCTTTGCTTTTGGTGCTGACACACTTGAGTCAAATCACAGAACCTTTGTTACCACCGCATCATCAGTATGTTCCTCTAATCAAAATGCATTTCCTTATGTAACCACAATGCCAATGTTATACTACAGCAATAATACATTCCTGGTGTTAGGATCTTTTATCTACTCTATATTCCTTTTTTCCTGATGAGCTAAAAAAGCTTATGATGATTATTACAATTGAGCTAATTAAATCAGGTTTGTTCTACAGTTAACATTCTGTTCCTATTTATCTTGAGTCTCTTTAAACCAGAGCAGATTCCCTTTCTTTTTTTTTTTTTTTTTTTGTCTCATGTCTTTGACTTATTGAAGAAACTGGGTGAGTTGTCTGCAGAAAATCCCACACACGGAATTTGTGTCTTCATAGAGTCCTTTAACTTTTCTGCTAGTGCCATTTCTCTTATAAACTGGAGTTTACGTCCAGTGGGTTGATCGGATCAAGTTCAGCCTTTCTTCTTTCTCTTTGCACCACCTCATGGTGGCTTTCCTAAACTTAGCAGTGATAAATTGATCAGCCAGCTTATGCGATAAGGTATGTCTGAATTAGTTCATTTATTAGGGTTTGAAATGGTGATTTTCTAATTTCCTTGTTTCCTTCACCATATTCAGTAGATGTAAATATTCTGTGAATAAGAACTCATCTTCCTGAACTAGAGTTATTTGGTTATATTGAAATACAGTAGCTACTGGAAGGACAGGGAGAACATTTAGTTGGTACACTAGTTACTACTATGTAGACAAAAGAGATCCTTACTATTGTTTTTGTTATTAAGTGTATGTATGTATATGTGTACATGGAAGTGTATGCGGTGTGTGCATGTTGGTACATTAGTACATTAGTTGGTACATTAGTAAAATCATAGTAAACTCAAGAGATTTGTACATATTTAATAGTTATCAGTAAAATGTAATCATTGTTTTTTAATATTCAACTCATCACACTTTTGATCAATAAAAGTGCTTTTAAAAGTTGGCTCCTGTATCATTTTGAGGAGACTTCATGAATGTTTCAGGCTCACCTGATCTGTTGCAGACCCATAATCCACCATTTTTCTAAGAGGCCAGAGTCCCTTTTCATGGGGAACGATGTTTAAATGACACTATAATTTAGGTGGTAGAGGTGCTTTTTGCTATTGGTTGCCCATCATTTCTGGGTAAAAAATCCCTCAAACAAAAAAACAAGTTTGTACTGATAGTTTGAAGTTTGACCTTCAACAATTTTACTCTAAATTTTTTATTTTAAGCTTTTTTCTTATACTAGAAATCTTGGTTCCAAATAAAAATAACATAAATATAATTATTTTCTCCCTTTCTCATTTACTAGAAATATAAATATAGTTTTCAAAACTAACAATATTTTTATAAATAAATATTTTTTCAAAAAAGAACTGCTATTTTAAAAAATAAGGCAAGCAAATGAATTTTAAGAATTTATTTTAAGCTGTATTTATCTTTAAGATACATTTGTCATAGATATATGGTAAATATTATATCTTAAAGTTACTTTAAATAATTTTCTGTGTTTGCTTATCTTAACAACTTGTTATGCATATAGATTCATTTGTTTCAGAGAATTTTCCATTTTTAACATTAAACTTTTAATTTAATATTTCAAAATATCAAACATGATTTTTTCTATTATTTTCATTTATTTTTTATTTAAGTATAATCAGTATACAATCTTATATTGGTTATATTAGTTTAAGGTGTACAACCTAGTGATTAAACATTTTTACTCCTTATGATGTGATCATCCAACTAATTCTTATTTGTTGACTTTTTGATAATTGTCATTCTGAGTGGTGTGAATTAATATTTCTTTCCTTATTTTTTAATTTATTATTTTACATTTTTTATTGTTGTTCAAGTACAGTTGTCTCCATTCCCTCCCCCCACTCCCCCCACCCCCAACATGTAAGTGATTTTCAAGTTGAAACTATGTAGTAAGACATATTCAAATAGGTCTTATTTACATCCATGTCCCCTCCACTATTTCCTCTAGAGGCAAACTGTTCTATTAGTTTTTAATTCACCCTTCCAATATTGCTTTTCATAATTAAAAGTAGATGCGTACATATATTCCTCTATCTTCCTTATATAAAAGGCAGTATAATGTATATGCTGTTCTCACTTTTCTTTTTTCACTTAACAATGTATCCTGGAGATTACTCCACTTCAGTAAGAGAGATCACCCTCATTCTTTTTTTTTTGTCTGTATGTTGCTCCATTCAGTGTCTGCACCATAATGTATGTAATTAACCCCTACTGACAGATACTAAGGCTTTGCTTGTCTAAGAAATTCTTCAATTAGTAATTGCATAAGACATTCTTCTGCCACTCCATCATGGGGAGTGGCCAAGTTATTAATATGGTAATTATCCTGCAGGGGAAGGTGTATTAATTTTAAAATGCTCAGAGAGACTGATCAAGAAGGGTTGGGGGAGGTGGGAGGGCAAAAATCGCCAAAGTTAGCAATGCACAAGGGTATCACCACGGCAGTAGTCATCCAAGATCACCTCGACTAATCTTAATTCCGGGATGATACGAAGATGAGCATTAGTCCTGGGATGGCAGTCCTATTGGTTTGTTTGTTTGTTTTCTCATATTCTTACAGTCCTGTGACATTTCAACCCCAAGCATGGGGTGTTTATTACACTCTACTTTGATGGGACCTAGGCTACAATTTTTACGCACCTGACTCCACTAAGCTCTCAAGAGAGCATTTCACCATCTCAGGCGTTCCCCTGTCTCCCCTGGAATCGCCCCTTCCGGAAAAGCAGCCCTCAAGAGCAGACTAACTTCCCGCCATTGTTTTCTTCTGATTTTTGTCCTGTATCGTTCACATTAGCTTCTAACAACTTCAAATCTTTTTCGCAAACAGCCTTTTTAGTTGTCCTGAGAGAAAAATGATTAGTTCAAATAACCTAGCCCTAGTAGAGAAATCACCACCTTTTTCACTGTTTTTGAAATTAGCCTACTTTGTTGTATTGATATTTTAAAGAAGATGACTTGTTATTTTACTGTTTTTTAATGTTTTCTATTTTATTAAGATCTTTACATTTTCCCCTTAGAAGTAACTTAAACTTATTCCCTGGATGCTCAAATGATTTAGTCTCTTTATTTATTTTTTTATTGTTGTTCAAGTACAGTTGTCTCCCTTTTCACCCCACCACAGCCCCCACCCCACCCATCCCTGCTTCCTACCCTCCATCCTACCCCCTCTGGCTTTGTCCATGTGTCCTTTATACACGTTCCTTGATGGGCCTTCCCCTATTTTCCCCCATTATCCCTCTCCCCACTTCCCTCTGGTTATTGTCTATTTGTTCTTTATTTTAATTTATGGTTATATTTTGCTTGCTTGTTTGTTTTGCTGATTAGGTTCCACTCATAGGTGAGATCATATGGTATTTGTTCCTCACCTCCTGGCTTATTTCACTTAGCATAATGCTCTCTAGTTCCATCCATGCTGTCGCAAAGAGTAGGAGCTCCTTCTTTCTTTCTGCTGTGTAGTATTCCATCGTGTAAATGTACCACAGTTTTTGACCTATTCATTTACTGATGGGCATTTAGGTTGCTTCCAACACTTGTCTATTATAAATTGTGCTGTTATGAACATTGGGGTGCATAGGTTCTTTTGGACTGGTGTTTCAGGGTTCTTAGGATATATAATCCTAGCAGTGGAATTGCTGGGTCAAAAGGCAGTTCCATTTTCAGTTTTTTTGAGGAAGTTCCATACTGTTTTCCACAGTGGTTGGACCAGTCTGCATTCCCACCAACAGTGCACTAGGGTCCCCTTTTCTCCACAACCTCTCCAACACTTGTTGTTTGTTGACTCAATCACCAATTTACACCATACAAAAAATTCAAGGTGGACAAAAGAGTTAACTATAACTTGTGATGCTATAAAAGTCCTAGAGAAGAACAAGGCAGGAAAATCTCAGATACTCCACGCAGCAATATTTTCACTGATAAGTCCCCTAGAGCAAGGGACATAAAGAAAGAGCAAACAAATGGGATCTCATCAAAATAAAAAGCTTCTGCACTGCTAAAGAAAACAGCAGTAAAATGAAAAGGGAACCAACTGCATGGGAAAATATATTTGCAATGATACCTTGGACAAGGGTTTGATCTCCAGAATACATAAGGAACTCACGTGACTCCACTCCAGGAAGACAAACCACCCAATTAAAAAATGGGCAAAGGACTCAAACAGACACTTCTCCAAGGAGGACATACAGAGGGCCCAGACACAAATGAAAAGGTGCTCAGCATCACTGGCCATCAGAGAGATGCAAATTAAAACCACAATTAAAACCACAAGCAGAGAGATACTGCTTCAGACTGGTCAGAATGGCCATCATAACCAAATTATTTAGTGTTAATATTTGCAGTTTATAAGTTTTATTAGAATATGTTGCATGTTGACCATTCTGGGTTCATCTTCTCAGGCATCAGTGTTATCACCTCAATATGTAGTAATATGTACTCTTTGATTACAGGAATTGTCCTTGAATTAGTGCTTTAAGTACATAATTGGACCTGTTGTTTGGTTTTCTTCTTAAAGGACTCTAAACATACATGTGTTTTACCATCTTTGCCTGTCATCGATATGTTTTTCCACTTTTTCCCTCTGGTTGTTTGATTTTCTGCACATGTTCACTTACTGATCTTTGTTCCCCCTTTATGCTTTCCATTGTGTGTATTCTCTGATGCATTCTTTCCAATTATATTTAATTGTATAACTACATTTTTTATATTTTTTCTTAAATTATACCATTTCATTGTTTCACAGGTTCATGTTTTTAGCCACTTTATATGTGACCTTTATTTCTGAATTATGCTGTTGTTTCAAAGCATTAAATCATTTTCAAATACTAAATTATAGTTTTCATATGATCTGTAGACAGTCTTTAAAATTATTTCTAATTGTCAAAACATTATTTACCTCATTTTCATCTTTCCTCTTGTAATAAAGTTGTGGGAGGCTAAATCTTTTTTCCTTTTGTTCCACTTTAGAATGGGATAGTGTTCCTTGTTAATTCGGAGAGCTTCTTGCAGGAGAGGATAGAAAGCATTTCCGGCTTTTCACCTTGATATTACCACTAATGAACTCAAAATTCAGCCCATTTCTCAGAGCTAAACCTGCTTTTGGAGGCTCCCACCTTCAGGCGTGCGTTTCCTAGATCACCACGTTACTTGCCTTCTGAGGCCGGGCTCTCGCTTTTCATGCTGTGTTTTTCTTTCAGAACATTGTATACGATGGAATTCCCCTAGGGCCTCCGTGCTGCCTGAGCCTTCTCTCTCTGTTCCTGCTAGTGTTCTCTCCAGCTAACTCGATTTCTATTCCAGCAGTTTCCCTCAGGGTGAGTACCTGTTCTTTGAAAGGGAGTGTTTTCTGAACCCCTTCAGTACCTCTCAGGACTTAGACCAGCCCCGAACTGTGTGATCACTGCCAGCCACAGCCTTTGCACTCATCTTCAACTCGGAGTTCACGCAGCTCTGTCCACGGGTTGTGACTATTCTTAGACATGTTTTCCCAGGTTGCCACTTGAAAGGTCGTTCGCTGCTTTTGGAGATGCGCATTGCTGTTTATTTTACGGTTCTGTGAACATACAGTATTTCCAAAAGGTCTTTCCATCAGCTACTGCTCCCACAACATGGCTACTGTCACCCGTGGGCCTATTGCTGTCAGTAGTTTGTCCACACCCACCCAAGAGTGTGGGGGGATTTCCATCACCCAATTTTGTTGAAAATGTCATCCACGCACTTTTCCTTGTATTATTCAATTTGTTCTAATTTCAGTAGAAGTTTGAAATCATTAAATATATTGCTATTAACATGTCTCCATCATGACCATGTGTACACCATGTGTACATTTAAAAAAATAAATGTAAATCTAATTGAAAATGAAGTTCATTTATGTTTGCTTTGAAAGCTTAGAATTTCAGAAAAGTAATCTGCACTCACTCTGTCCTCACCGTTCAGCTTTAACAATTTTCCTTAAAAGAGGCAAGAAGACATAATAATTGTAAAAAGGGAGAAAGGAACAGTTGACATGAAAAAACAGGTAGAAAAATACTTTCAAGTTCAATGGAGAAATCACTTAATTCTGCCTTTTTTTGTGTGTGTGCTGTACCTTAGGAGACAGGTGGGCCACGGCTACTCTGAGGGGTGTGGGAAAGGGGAATACGAACAGACCATTAGCAGGGATGATCAGTAGGTGTCCAGGAGGCAATGGTTTTAATTACCTCCCAACACTGAACATCTTTCCATCACTTCTCCCCCACAAAGCATCACTACCAGCAAAATGAAGGTATTCATCACACGGAGCAATTTTACATTTTATAGGGCAAGTTCAAATATTTGGCATTTGATTTTCTAATTCTGAGATGAACTTTTCACATGTCTACATTGCTCCGCAAGGTGCTAACACATCATCGTGTGCTTATTTGCTTGACAGATGGGCCAATAACAAGCCGATCATGGAGATTCTGCAAAAGATTGATACTTTCTCAAAGGATAAATCCCATCAAAGGGAGTGCAAAACTGTCATGTTTATCAGAGTAGAATCAACGCCTCTCAGATTTCCTTCATTTGAGAACAACCCTGGAAGGGCCCGGGAGGGCATGACTAGCCCTTTGGATATGGATAACCTCCCCAACATGGTAGGCAGAATCTGTGGACCAAGAGGTGCGCTCCGTATAACCCTGCTCTTCTCCCTCAGCTCTGCCGGGTGGGAGGCATCGTGGTGCCGCTGGGCAGTGTCGACGACAGAGCACGCAAACGCGTAGGGCAAGGAGGGGTTGTCTTCCAAAGAGAAAGCACATCGGGCCAAAGGAATTTGGAATTTCACAGAAATGTGAAATGACTTCACTTGAAGTATCTAGGTTTCAACTGTATTGTATAGGTGTTGGTGAAAAACAAAAAACAAAAAACAACGACCTGCAACTGATAAAATATTTGGGGGGAAAACCCCAAGGCTTCATGGGAGCTGTGAATTTCACAATGCGAGTGGCACCACTGCGGGGCTCCCACAAAGGAAGAGCAGAAATGGTAAGCGCAGGCTGGGTGGGCTCGTACCTGACACGAAGAGGCGGGCGCTGTTGCTCTGCCTGGTCTCCCCCGTGTATCTGTGGCGCGTGATGCAGCGGTAGTTATACAGTCCATCTTCATTCTGTACATCTTTAATATACAAGGCTCCCGTGGATGTGATGAGAAATCTAGATCCTGAAACAGAGGAGCAAAGGCAACCCGGTCATGTAAACAAAATCATTGAATAACTGTTTGCACTTGAAGAAACCTCATAGAAGGGCTAATAATAGGTGTGTATATTAATTTAAGGGTCCAATGTGAAATTTTCAATGGCCTAAATTAGGAGTTTTTAGTATGTTACATAATAAATATATACTTAGAAAATTTAATATCATAAGTTTTTTTAGGTCTAGGTCATGCATTTATATGGTAGCAACAGAGTTGGCATATAATTGGTACTTAACTAATTTAGCAGATTTTCTATGATCATCACTTTTCTCTTAGCGTGTGACAGATTGTTAACTTTCTTTTGCAAATTTTTACCTCATATAAGTATAAGCTTTGGCCTCAGTTTAAAATATTTCAATGAATGCACAAAAATAAAGCAATAAAATATTCCACAAACTTCTCAGAAAAGACAATCTGATCTCCCATCATGATAATGAACACTTACTGCTGCATTTGAAGACAAAGGTCAATTCCTCTTATAGTCAGTGTTTTAGAGTACTTTGCTATTTCTTCTTTTAGGATATTCATTGAATTTGAGGTGCTAATGACTAATAAAATTCTATAGACTTCATGCTATTTCTTAGTCACTTCTCAAATAATTGACAATAACTATTGTTATTGTCATACTCAGCCACACTCTTTCTTATCAGTGTTCTCTTATATGTGGCCTGTGATTTTCTCAGCATATAGAGCCTCATTTTCTTTAATCTGACATTTTCTCCTTCTTTCCTTTTGATTCAAACTGGCCTTTTCCAACCTAACACCTGGACCTGGACGCACCCACCTCCCTCTCCCTTGCACATCCACTCCCTTCATCATTAAGCCCTTGGGACAGTCAGGGTTGGTCTCTGTCAAATAATCTTAGGGACAAAGCCTGGGGTCTGTTGACCACAGAGGAAGGTAACATCCAGCTTCGGCTGTGTTCGAGCTCTGGACTCAGGAAAGCAGAACAATGCCACAAGCAAAATCCACGTGAAGCCAGACAGAATGATTCCACGGCTGACATCAGGACCAAGTACAACATCAACCACCCTGCACCCCAGTGCCAACCATGACCTTAACGACGGTTCTAGCTCGCTAATTCACCACGATTAATGATTTCCCCCTACAGAACACACTCCGTGAAAGCTATCAGGAACCAGGTCTTTAAGTATGAGCTCACAGGCATGGCGCCATCTCCTTAAAAATAAGCCTTTACTTTCTTGGCTGCTAACTCTTGTTCACATTTGATGGGGCTTTAATGTGTGCAGATGAATGATCCCTTTTAGTTCAGTAACAATTTCTGCCTGTACAACTCTAGTTGTACAGAAATGGCCAACATTTAGAGATCACTATGTATTGCTTTAAGAAAGATAATGATTTTTCTTTTGAAAATGTAACTGATACTTACTGTTCAATTACAATTTGATGGTAAACCAAAATACAGTGAAAGAATAAGCCTCAAGGTGAGTCTTTGCCCCTACACAGCAGGTGTCTCAGCCCACGTTCTGCCGCAGTTGGACTCTTTTCTATGGGCTATTTCTGCAACTGATGCAATTGTACTTGAAAAAGAATATGATTTTGTCTCTTTGGGAAAAGACTAACATGCCCACAATTCATCTTCTCTTATTGTTTTCCTGAGGTTCATTGGAAACATCCTTGGGTTTACATTAATTAGAATTTACCAGGGATCTTGACTTCATTGATTTTAGGTCTCAAATATTCACACGGTGAACACAAACCCTACAGTCCTTGGGTATCTCTTGTAAGGACCATACATTCTTCGTAGACCAGTTGCTCAAGTAAAACAAAAGGGCTCATGATTTCTTATGTATGAGCAATTCAAAAGGAATTGGTAAGAAAAAATCATAAGACAAACACTGATCTAGCATAAGCTTTTCAAAAGAACACAAATTAAACACTGCATCAAATATCTTTAAGTAATAAATTCACTTTTTAAACCATTCCGTGTAGTTGCTTATTTTAAAATATGCTATAAAAACACTCAGTATAAGAATAGCTGGAAAAGCTAATGCTATATGTTGTAGATATTTTCGCTTTATCCTCCCCACAAAAGAAACTAAAAATACGTCTTACCAGTTGTCATACATCATCACACACCAAGCATTTCTCACCAGTATAGATTGTGTGCAACTGAAAAACTTTCCCTTTCACCATATTTTGCATACTTATACAATGCTTTAATAACCAGCTCCTTTAAGGGACAGAGTGACAGAAAAGAAGGACCAGGAATATTGCGCTTGTGATTTCTGTCACCGTTCTAATATGGAGTATTTTCATTAGAATTGACAGGCCATCAGCGGCCGCGAAGGTGAGTGGAGAGCGCTCTGCGGACCGTGGTGCAGACCTGCAGCAGGCAGCCCAGGGCACAGGTGCGGGGCGCACGTGTTTATTAACCCGCTGTTTCCTGTGAGGGCTGTGTTCTCCAGGCACATGCAATTCCATTGCTCACTTTGCTTCTGTAATAGCTAACATCTAAAAAACACCTCACTCAGCATGTAAATAAGACTGGAGACACATTGTTTCAGAAAAATGTGAACCTCATCTGTCTCCAACATTTTCTGAGATAGTCGTATGAAGGGAGGAGACGTTGAATTACTGTAACTAATTGGAACTATCTGTCTGTCTAGCCCCTCACTGCTCATTGAAACTCATCTCAAAATCGATCAACACTTTCAAACATAGAATTAGAATGAAGAATAGAAGCCTTTGGTTAGGGGAAGGCCACAAACAGTCTCTTAAATGGGATTGAAGAAGGTGCTCCCATTAAAATAGGAAAAGTATTAAAATATAAAATATTGATACTAATAAACTGTACACTCTCTCTCTGTTTCTCTCTCACACACACACACACACACATCTGTCTACTATTCAGAACTGTCTGGTCATGTATACTGTGCAAATCAAAATTGTATAGGTAACTTTATTTCCCTTGGAAAGCTATTATCACTTTAGATGAGAACATTTCTAAATTTTAGTACATACATTGTGTCCCATTAAACGCATTGCCAGTCAGTCGTCTGAACAGCAGTGAGTGATTCGGGGGTTCAGGGTCATCACTGGGAACACTGACATTGAGCTACGCCGCTCAGTTATTAGAGGAACGGCTTCTCAGCATGCACTAAGTGGTCCCCGGGAGTTTAAGTCCCTGGTTCTGTCTTTCCCAGTTTACCTGCTCCTTCTTTCACTCCCAAGCTAATAGCCACTATTTCTCTCTGCTGTCAAAATCCCTGTCAACCTGCTCATGATGTGACGCATGCGGGATGCTGAGAGGTAGAAGCAGACATAGCAACGCTGTTAGAATTTTACGTAAACTAAGAGTAAATGGGTTACGAGTTAGCTTTTGCTGCGCAGAAGCTTTCTAATTTGACATAGTTCTAGTCATTTATTTCTGCCTTTACTTCCCTTGCCTTTGTGGTCAAATTTATAACATCTTCTCTAAGACCAAGGCTTGTAAGTTTAGTACCTATGTTTTCTTCTATGTAATTTACTGATTCAGATCTTATATTTAGGCCTGTGATCCATTTTAAATTAATTTTTGTACATGGGGACAAACTGTAGTCTAGTTTCACTCTTTTAATGTAGCTTCCCAATTTTCCCAGCACCATTTATTAAAGAGGCTTTCTTTCTCATTTTATGTTTTTGATTCCTTTGCTGAAAATTATTTGCCTAAATGTATGTGGGTTCATGGGCTCTCAAATCTGTTCCATTGGTCCGTGTGTCTGCTTTTCTGTCAGTAGCAGGTTGTTTTATCATCACTCTGTAGTATAGTTTGAAGTCAGGCTTCATTCTTTTTTCCTCAGGATGTTTTTGTCCATTCAGGGTCTTTTGTGGTTGCATATAAATCTGATGACTTTTTGTATTATTTTTTAAAATATCATTGGGATTTTGATGGTGATTTCATTGAACTGGTATATTGCTTTGGGAAATATGTATACTTGAAACCTATATAATCTTATCAACCAACATCACTCCAATAAATTTAGTAATAAAAAAAGAACATTCCCTGGCATATTTGTCAGTATCTGAACATCAGACACATAATCTGAAGTTTTCCAAATTAAATCATTCCTCATCCCTCATAGCTCATTGAATGGAAGGTCTGACTGTTTCTTCTCCTAAAATACGTCCTGATCACCCGCTTCCCTCTCCCTCCAGTGCACCACCCAGGGCTAAGGATCCAGCCTCTCTACACCCTGTTTCCTTTCCTGCTTCTCTCAGCCCATTCTCCACTCAGCATCCATGGGCTTTTAACACAGTGAGTCAGCCCTGGCTGGTGTGGCTCAGTGGATTGACTGCTGGCCTTGGAAGAAAAGGGTTGCTGGTTTGATTCCCAGTCAGAGCACAGGCCTGGGTTGCGGGCCAGGTCGCCAATATAGGGCACGCCAGAAGAAACCACACATTGATGTTTCTCTCCCTCTCTTTCTCCTTCCCTACCCCTCGCTCTAAAAATAAATAAATAAAATCTTTTTTAAAAAACATAGTGACTCATTTAGAACATTCAATGTCAGAACAGTGATGCTACACCGAATGGCAGACTATGTGATTCAGGCTTTGACCACATCTCCGAGAGCCATTCCTTTACTCTCTCCCTCCTCCACCACGCCCTGCACACTGCCCCTTTCATCACTTTATCTGGAGGGCCCTGAACCCAGATCTCTACCTGGCTGGCTCCTTCCCATCATTCTGGCCTCATTGCTTAGGTCAACTGTCCAGCGATGTCCGCCCGCATTGACCACATTCATGGTCATGCTCAGAACACCTGGTTTCACACACCGATGCGAGGTTATCCTGTGTGTTGAGGACTGCTTTCACAGTACTCTCCTGAAACTAAAATACCAGGAACTTGGTTTGTTTTGTTCAACTTTTCTTCTCCATTACACAGAAAAGTGCTTGGCCAGGCTATCCAAAGATACCTGCTAAAGAGATGGGTGGGTGAAATAGTCTATTGTTGCCGACATACAGGGGTCTCTTCTTAAGTGTGGGCAAAAAGAAGCAAACTAAAATACCTCCTTTTAGGTTTCAACATGAAACTCCCTCATGTATCATACACAAAGAGAGTAATTGCCTCTCCTGGAGTGACTATAATATATTCTTGTATAAAAATGAGCACATTTAAAAATTCTGGTGTTAATTATTCTCCCACTATGTTCTCTGTCCTTTTCCTGTGCAGCTGAGCTATTTGATCTTCAACAGGAACAATAATATTTTCAGGAAGATTTTTAAAAGTATATTTGATTTTTCACTTAGTCAAAAATATATCTTAGGGTTTTTATTTGCTATTGCAATGTGAATTGAGTTAATAGTAATTAAAAGAACAAATGGTTCTTCTAAAAGGGGCCAAATGGTCGTAGAACACCGTGAACCTTTTTTCAGCTGTGCCTGCCACCTCCGTGATCAATGGCCATACTGTGGAACGAAGCTGAGCTTTCTCCTACGCAGTTTTCATAGCAATTTCTGAAAACTTAGAGGAACACAAGGGTCAAACCTAAGTTCTAAGGATATAACACTACAAATGAGTTTCTGAATGGTTATCTTATGCTTCTTCATTTGAAAGTTGAATTAGCATTAACTAAAATAAAAGTGAAAATAGAAAAAATACGTAATCTATGACAACTTTAAAGTGGCCAATTTCTCTTAATTCAGATGTGGATTGGAATGAAATTTATCGATAACTCAGTGTGGTTCTGAGTTATGTCTGTTTTGTGATGCGATGAGTGGGTGTCAAGCCGTGATTAGACGCAGGCCTGAGAAACTACGTATTTCCTGAGTGATCGAGTGACCCGGTAGAAGTGACTGCTGGGAGAAAACTGCATCCGAAGCTGCATCTGAGAGAGCAAAGGAAGTAGGTCCTTGAGATAAGATGTCGAACCTGGAGTTATAGGTTGAATTTGGTTCCCTTCAAAATCCGTATGTTGAATGCTAACCCTCGGTACATCAGAATGCCACCTTATTGGTAAATATGGTCATTGCAGGTGTAATTAGTTAAGATGACGTCATGCCGAAATAGGGTGAACCCCTAAGCCAATACAATGTGATGGTTTTCCATCTAAAAAGCAGAAATTTGGACACGGAGACGTCTGGGCATTAGTACAAATCCTAATCAATGCCAACAGGTATTGCATGCTTAACACGAGCCAACATGGCTCTAACCATCGTATGCTTGGCCCATTTCGTTCTCACAACGTCCCCACGAGCCAGGTACTGTCCTTACTCCCATTTTACAGATGAGACAAGTGAGAAGAGAGGGTAAGTGATGTGCCTGTGTTCACATCACTAGCGGTAGCCCGGCTGGCACGTTGCCCTGGGGTCGTGGCTGGGACCTCACCCACTGAGTTCCCAGGTCCTGGGTTAGGCCGGAGTGTGACACAGCAGGCTGGGCCAAGGGTGGAACGGTGGGGTGGGACGGAAGCGATACACAGGGAAACATACTGAAACTAAAGGATCAACGGACCTGATTGGGGGGAAGAGCACCCGCAGCACTGAGTCCGAGGGCTCCACGGGACTGACAGCATGGACGGAGCAGAGAAGTTGGGCCGGGCTGTGTGTCCCTGTTTTAGGAAAGATGGGACTTCCGCCCTGCACAGGCTGGGTCACCTACAGGAGGAGATAAAAGTCAAGCTGGAGGCAGAGTTCTGGGGATTCGGCCCATCAGGAGCCCTTTATGGGAACTGATGCCCAGGAGCCCCCAGGGAGGGCAGAGAGGGGAGAGGGCCAGCAAAACACACAGCGGGACAGACGGGACAGAGAGCGGGGAGGGGTGAAATTATGCAAGTGGAGGAAGGGAGAACTTCCAAAGAAGATGGTGCAAATCTCTCAGCTCTGAGCGTTCTTACCATCATAACCTAGAATGGAAAGAACAGCCTCAGTTTCCTCTTCTGTGCAATGGGACAATATTGCCTTCTTGGGGCAACTGAGACATTAAATGAGAATGTCCGTGTAAATGCTTGCCAGTGAGAGACGCTCTAGGATATCTGTAATCTGCAATAAATGATGATGGTATAATATCCCATTTGCTAGATCAATAAATATATTAAGTACTTACCCAAACAACTTGTAATATATAAAATAAACTCAAAGAACACTATATATCATTGCCCAAGGACATAATAGAAGACCTGAATGGATGGAGAGGCACATAAAATTCCAGGACTAGACAACTCAATATTGCAAAGATGTCAATTTGCCACAAATGAAATTAATTGCATGTTACTTGATTTCTGAACAGAATTTATTTAGACTTTGCCAAGTCAATGCAAATTAAACAAGATGCTAGTTTCATCCAGGAGACTAGGAAATAATTAAAATATGTATTTAAGCTCCGTCTGGGTAGCTGAGTTGGTTAGAGCATCACCCCAATATGCCAAGGTTGCAGGTTCTAACCCCAGTCAGGGCACGTATGTATGATGAATGCCTAAGTGGAACAACAAACTGATGGATCTCTCTCTTCCTTCCCCTCTCTCTCTAAAACCAATAAATATTTTTTAAAAATACGTGTTTAGTAATAGATAGTCTTGGCAGGGGTGTGGGGACAGGAGCACCTACGGGTAAGTGTAAATTCATGAAGCCATTTGTTTTTTGCTGGGCAATCTGCTAGAATATTCCGCACGTAGGAAACGAATGCATTTCAACCCAGCTTGCCCCCTTCAAAGACTCGATCCTATGGAAACACTCACACTCATGCACACCTCAAGGTATGTGCAGGAAATGCACCGCAGCATTGTTTAAAAATTAAAAATTGTAAACAAACCTAAATGCCAATCCAAGGGTGATTTATGTAAATAAATACATTAGGGTGCATCCACACCATGCAGCCATGTAAAGGACAGTTAGGTAAATGTATACGTGCTTCATGGAAAGCTAAGGCATCACATAGAGCAATTACACAACCATATACGGTGTTCTGTATAAAAGGCGATGGATGTGTGTATGTGCTTGCAAATGTGTGTGTGACATGAACAGAAAGGAAGGTGTCAGCGGACGTCCACCGGAATGCGGACTGAAGTTACCACTGAGGTCATGAGTAGATTAGGGGAAGGGAAGGGAGAATTCTGTTTATTTCACAGGCTCGGTCTGGATGTCTTTAAAAGAAGCTCTATTAGTGAACTACTCGTGCAGCTGAAATTTATTCTGAAGAGCGTGTCGGTGGGTGGTGAGCGTACGGACACAGCAGGCAGCCTGGCAGGGCAGGTGGGGAATCTAGGAAAATATTTATGTCGGGAATCGATGTGTCAAAATGGCCTTTGGTTTTGCTTGGTTTTCAATCTGATCACATCTGCGCAGGCTTAAAACAGAAGGGAGGGCTTCCAATGTTTACCTTGGTCTTTGTAATCCTTCCCCTCCGAACACCTAACCCCCAAATCCAGTGCATCATGGATCAGCTCCCCTGAGCTTCCTGAATGGCCCGGCTGACGCACAACTTCATACCCAACTGCATTCGGTCTAGTCGGTTACATGTGCTGGTCCTGCCTTCCCCCAAGGACAGCAGCCTCTCCGAAGACAAAGAAATCCCTGTCTGCCTCACTTACCTGATCTTTCTTCCCCCAACCCCCCCTCCCCACAGAGCGCTGCAGTAAATACTCGTTTGGATCTTGTTGACATATGTATTTTGAGTCCCCCCCCAAAAAAAAATTGGCTCTGAATAGTAAGGCACCCTATTGTTGGGGCCTGTTATATTTATCAAGTATCATCAAAGCATCCGGGAATCGTGAAGCCTCAGCTTGGACCTTGAGCTGCCTGGAAGGGGTCACTTGGCTGGAAAGAGTACATGACCTCTGTGCCTGGAGCGCGAGGAATCAGCTAGCGATCCTGGGCTGGGGGCTGATAAGCGAGGAGTAATTTGGCATATATATGTTTAAATTCTCTCAAAGCAATCACACTTAGACGTGTCTTTTATGTAAATAAAATTCTCTCAGTGAAATTCTCCTGCAGTTAAATGAGGCTCAATTACACACTGCTAATTTAAGCCCGAATACTGCATTCCGACTGTACCCCTAATTACCCTATTTAGGCTGTTAATGATCAGATCTTCGCTCTTGAGCAGATATTCGAGTCTGTCATTAATCTTCCCTCTAGTTAGATTTCTAGTTATTTAAAAAAGCAAATCCTTAGAAAAAGGAAAATTACGTATTTAAATAAATTATTTTAAGGACCTTATAAAAGAGCTGAAGAACTTTATAAAACTTAAATTATATTTATTTATTTATTTATATGATGAACCAGACAGTTTTGTCCCTGACCTGTAGGACCCCATATGTTAGTCTGGGACAAAGACAAACACAGTGCGTAGAGAAAGAAAATAAGCACTAACTATGATATATGCCCTCAAGAGAATTAAGACATAGAGGGTGAACTAGGTAAAGGGGAGCTATTTTGATGGGGGTCATGAGTGTGAGGGTTTCTGTGGAGGGGGCATTTCAGATGCGGCACAGAGGATGCTTGAAACCATGGGGCTGAGAACAAAAGAGAAGAGAAAGCACGTGCAGAAGTCCTGAGGTGGGTCAAGCAACTGAAATAAAGTACATTTAAAAAATAGACTTGGCTGTCATAGAACTGGCCTGGATGCGGGAGTGAGGCAAAGGGTGTGGTCAGAGAGGAAGAGGGGAGTTACATGTTGTTCCTTGAAGACAGAGAGAGAAAGGAAGGATGGAACCACTCAGCAGGGCAACGTGACAAGGGGTTGGCAGGTTGTCTGCATGCAACACCTGTCTGTGTTGCTGTGGAGAAATCTGGGCTCACAGGAGGCCAGGCCGGGAGCAAGGGGGGTGACCCAGGGGTGACCTTGATGGAGGATCCCTCTGTGTTAGACCGCAGAAGTCATGAACAGTAAAAGGGGTTCTGGGAGGTCAAGGGGTCCATGCCAGGACAGTGGTGGACGATTTTCAGATTGTGAGGCAAGAGGTAAACTCAAGAGGGGGAGAGGTCAAATTGGGGTGGTTACAGGGAATGTGGCTGAGAGCTGAGTGGGGAAGATTTGAAAGGCACAGGACAGATGACCCGCTCCCCCCACCCCCAACCCAGGGGAAAGCCAGCTGGGCAGCGTGAGGCCAAGGCGGGGACCCTGGGGAGACAGGCTCAGTTTCACAACAGGGGGTCGCTCAGGTTTGTAAGGGACCGCTCCTTTAGAGGATGTTCTGGCCCCAGTCCTCCCTCATCCTCTCCTCTCTCCTCTGCCCCTCCCCCTCCTTCCCTTTTTTAATTTCATCACAAACCACCCACACAGACATAAAAAGCTCATCTATGTACCCATCACTCAGAACCGATCACTGTTAACACTTATTTTCATGAAAGAAAGAAAACTGTACAGAAAAGGTAAATTTCCCTCTTTGCTCCCTGCCCTATCCTATTTTCTTCTCCTAAAAAAGCCACTCTTCTCAGGAAGTCAGAGGCTGCATCCCCCGGTGACAGGTTTTGTTCCGTCTCACACAGGCATGCGTCTACGAACTATCCATCCTATGCTACATTTTCTTTCTTTTCAAATTTACATACTTTACTACTGGTCGTGGAAAAATCTTGCTTTTGCTACCCAACATCACGTCTTCTTACGCTGTCTCCACGTTGACATGGACACACCTAGGGCGTGACACACTGCTATGTTGTGTAACGCCATGCCCCCCGCGATGGAGCGCAGCCCCGGGGCACGCGTCCTTTTCTTTTTCTTTGTTCATTTCTGTCGCCCCAGCGCCTGGAACAGCATGGGACACATGCATGCTGGTTGCTCATTAAACATCTGCCATGAATAAATGCATTCCACTTTAAGACTGATGTCAATAGTCCCCTATTTCAAAAAAACCAAGTCTCATCAGACAAACTTAGGCAAGGTTTCCTCGGCACACATGTGGGAGTCTCACTGACAAACTCCAGGATATGTAATCGTTGGGTTGAGAGGGGCTGTGTTTCCAGTTTTCCTGGGACCTCTGCGATGCCACGTGACCTCGGAAAGGTCTGCTTGGGGCACCGTGGGTGCTGAGGCCCAGGTGGGCGGAGCTCAGGAGACCTTGGGACAGGGTGGGAGCGTGTGTGCGCAGGAGTTTCAGTGCCCGTTCGTCCCCAACTGCAGCCTGAATAACTCTTTGTCTTTCCTTCAAAAGCATTATAGCCTTTTTTAAAAATGGTAAACCTTTATCAGAAAGAAGAGGCTGAGTCATTCCAGGTAAAGAAATGATCCTAAGTGCAAAATAGTGTAAAAAGAAATGATCCTACGTGTAAAATGGTTCACAGCCAGGGTAGGGGACCTTTGGGCTGCTGGGGTGTTGCCCACAAGCTCAGCCTCTGCCTGAAAGCACCCTACCCAGGGTGCCGTGGCAACAGCAGGCCCAGGGGGACCCCAGCACCCTCAAGCGCCCTGCACAAACGCTGAGGCACAGCACTGGCAGGCAACGTCATGCTCTCCCATTACCGTGGTAGCCCGCAGACCTTCACACGGCGCTTTGCTTCGTTCTGCGGTGGGCCACGTCCAGGCAAATGTAAATGAAATAAAGCCGTTAAAGGGGAATAAACACCAGAATAAAACATACTTATTTTTTTATTGCCAAGTAATTGTCAATAGGTTTTCTAACCTTCTTGGGAAAATTAAAAGGAAAGCTCACACAGGACCCCAAGTTTCTCTGCAGATTAGCAGAATCCGAGGCTTGAAGCTGACGGTGCCTGCGGAAGGTCTGAGGCTGTTTGCGGGACCTGCTGTGAGCATGACGGAGCGCTCTGTGCTGCGGGCGGCCTGCACTTACTTCAGCTGCGGGCCCCGCCCCGCCACTGCGTGGAGAGCACCGGGTACACCCCGTGGGTCTGCCGGAGGCCCTGCGGCTTGGCCTGGACTCACCCCGGAGGACACGACTGAACACATGCGTGGTGGAGGAAACGCACTGTGGAAAATGCTCTCAGAGGTGAAATATTGGGTTCCTGCGCGTTCTGCGGCCCTTGGTCCTTCCGCATGCTCGGTAGATGATTTCTGTTTTATTTCTTCATGACCAATTCCTATGTTTACTCCTTCTTGGCTCTGCTAGAAACTGGTGACCAGCAAAATTCTATTTTTCGATGGTCAAAGGCCCATTCAATGTAAAGTGTGAGCACTTATTATTTTCAATTCTCCATATAATCTTACTTTTTAAAATTGCATTTTTGTTATACAACCATCTAACCAAGCTTCTCTTAGAATATTGAGATAAAATTCCTGCTTAGATTGACTTTTGGTAATTTCTGTCATGAAAATGGGTCGTTATTTGGAATCTTAGTTTTCCATTTTTTCTAAATACTTTATTATGGACAATAACTCAAATGCTATTTGGAGTAACTCGATTTCTGATGATATGAAAAGTAATTACTATGAAATGCTTCCTGGTATTAGAAGCTTAGAATGCTGGGTAAATGTAATAAACACCCACTTAAGCAAACAGCGGAGTTCTCAGGTAAGGAAAATCCTCAGGGATCTTTCAATGAAGAGGGAATGGAACCCTCCAGAACAAGATTGCGTGGATGCAGTTGGCATGGTGGGGCGCTGTCTCTTCTCATCACAATACAGACAGAGAAGAGGCGGCTTCAGTCCTCCGCAAGTCGGGGAAGCGTCTGCAGAATGATGCAACCTTGCTAAATAAGTGGACTGAAAATTTTTTTAGCAGATATCCTTGCCTGTCCCTGCCTCAGCTTTGGGTAGGAAACGTGTCTCACCATAGCATTAGCCTTGCTCAGGTTTGGGGTTTGAACTCACGTGATCTCCAGCATCTAGGAAGCCTCGGGATAAGAAATTAACAAATGGTAACCCAGTTTCCAAGAACATCTGACAGAAGCAGAGGCAAGTCTTCCCTGGAGGCCTCAGTTACCGTGAATGTTTGCAGGTTAAGCCTAATTCCTCCTTCCAACCCTGGGCTCCCAACCCCAACCACTGAATGTACCAGAGACCAATTTACCATAAGAATCAGAAGAAACAACAGAGGCCTCAGAAAATGGAATCGCTGTATGTAGATTATTGATAAATATTTTTGAAATGTTTGCAGAAATATAAAATTGAATCAAGAGTAAGAGAAAGAAAAAAATAATGTCCAAAAAAAGATACATTAGATAAACAATGAAATAAAATGTCTAAAAGTAAAAAAATACAACTTGATACAAATATTTAGATTAGACACAGTTGGGGAGATTAGTTCACAGTGAAATAAATCTAAAGCAATTACCCAGAATATTGCCTAAAGGGAAAAAGAAACAAACATGAAAGAGCAGTTAACACCTGGAAGAGGGATGGAGATCGATACGGATAATTACAATTCCAGAAAGAGAAAGTAGAAAAAATGGCAGACAATCAATATCTGGAGAAAACAATCTGAAATTTTCCCAGAATTGATAAGCAATAAATTTGCAAATAACAGACTCTGCCCTAGAAGGAAAGGATGGGCTTAGGTGCACCCGAGGACAGAATGGGATCCAAAAAGGAGTAACAGACAAAGAAATGGGCATGAATGAGTAACTCTAAACCAATAACGACTGTGTAAAATGACCGCAATGATAATGTCTAGTATGGTAGATCTAAAAATACCATGTACCTAGGACATTGCACAGTTGCCTTTCAGGTGGGAGGGGTGTCAAAGTAGGCCGGGCATTCAGCACGAGGTAGTGGGGTCATCCTATCTGTACCTGAAGGGAAGCAGTCTCTCCAGCACCTTTGCGATAGTGACCCACAAATCCCAGTCCACCTTCGTCTCCACCTGGTAGGCACTTCCTCAATGCCTGAGAAACCAGACCTTGTGCTTTGGGGTTTACAAGGAGTTTTATTATCATTACTGTATTGAATCTTCATAGCAAAACTGTGGGAATACGGGCCATTTGAACACCCCACCCCCAACCCTCCACTAACAAGTCAGGCTGTTAGTTCTTTGAAAATATTTGTAAAATCACAAGTATCGTCAACTTCATATGTTGAGAAATGTGTCCAGTCTTACTAAAATCTATTAGACTGCATTCCAATGCAAATGACATACCGGGGTATGATTGTATAAATTCATGGTCTAGAGTAAGTGAATTTTGCTTTTCAAAAATATTCCCTACATTTTCTTCCCTCATTTTTCCATGCAGTTGTTTAGAAATCCATGTAGAACATGTTCATTTTATATTGGCTTATATAAACAATTCTCACAGTAATATAGTGTAGAGTGTAACCATCCTGAACCGTTCAGAAATCCATGAATTACAAGATGGTAAATTTGCTCTTTCCTTCAATCTAATTCAACATGTGTTTAATAAAAGTAGCACATTCCTTTATAAAGGATGAATAAAAATTCCTTGTGTTTTAAGATAATTTGCTCTCTTCTTGAGAGAAAGGCAAAAGGGTTTTCTCCAACATCCACTTTATTCATTGTGATATTTTCTGATAAATTATCCCCCTGTCACGCTGAGAAAACTTCAGCTTGTCATTTGAGCAAGATGTAATAAAGTCATTACAAATGTCTGGCACTGAAGCCGTATGTCTTTCATTTCTTGATATTAAACTTTAATTAGAGAATATCTTTTAAATAACTAGCATTTTGTGGAGAAAAATAGCATAAATGAGGATATTAAGGAAAAAGCTATGTTATAAAAAAGACATCTGACTCATGGGCACTATTTTTTCTGGCCTGTTCTAAAGATATTCTGTGTATGACAAATACCACAGAGGATTACACAAAATCAGTGCTGAATCACCATCAAAGGTCTCTTAGCATTAATGCTTTCTGGGTACCTTAAGAAAACCCTTTGCTAAATTTTCCAAATCGTTTTAACCATATGATCCAGCTGACAATGATGTTACCATCAACACCACAGTTGAAGTGCAACAGACAACTGGACTCAGCAACTTAGATGAATGAGATGAGTTATAAACATACCCCTAATTATTGTACTAAAAAAAGAAAATATCATCTGTTACAATCACTGGATGGAGAAGCTCTCCCCCCAAAATCTTATTCATATACATTGGCCAATATTTATTTATCTATTTATTTATTTATTTACCTGCATGCTTTCCTCTTTAATAGGCACTTTTCTCCTAGAATGTCAAATGAGACACCGCATGTGCAGCCAAGGAGAGTAAATGAGAGCAGATGTATCTCAGAGATTGTGTGGCAGGAGCAGGAAATCTGGGTATTCATGATCCTGGGGATCATTATTACATGTCATTGAGAATAAATCCCAACTGTCACCTGTCCATCATGTGACTCTGCCTCCTGTCCCTATGAAGTCTGTTTGGACAGGGAGTCAGCCGTATGACCACGTGGGGAGAAGAGACAGGTGGTGTCTCCATTTCATTTTGCCTAAATGAGTGGCCTTTGACCCCTTCTGCCCAGTTTCGTATTCTGACCTCCTCGGAAGTGTGGGAGCATAATGTCAAAATTCACCCAAATGTTCACAATTCTTGTTCTTTTTTTCCTCTACCTCGCAGAAGTATAGAATGGGGAGTCTATCAGTCATCTGTGGGACGGCAACGATTAGAAGGATTTAACAGCCTTCCAAGAGATGCCAATCTTCATTTTCAGACTGACAGGTACACAAAGTGGACCTGGATAACTTGCAGCAGACGAGGGAAGGTCTTTGAAGAGTCGACTGCTCGTGCTACTTGTTCCGCGTTTTGCCTGAGGCTCCATCTTCCAACATGGCGTCTGAGTTAGTTTCCTTCGGCTGCCATACACGGGACCACACACTGGGTAGCTGAAACCACGGAGGTGTCTTCGCTCTCGTTTCTGGAAGCCAGAAGTATGAAAGCAAGTTGTTGACTAAGTCAAACTCCTCTCAGAACCTGTGGAAATGGGTCCTTTCTCATTTCTTCCAGCTTCTGGTACTTCTGTCCATTCCTTGGTTCATGGCCACGTAACTCCAACTTCTACCTGTGTCTCCACCTGCCCTCATTCCCTCTGCATCTGAGTCCAGATGTCCTTCTTGTTCTAAAGACACCGGTCATTGGATTAAGGCCCTCCCTAGTCCGGTAGAACCTCATCTTAACTAATTATATCTGTAATGATCTATTTCCAAACAAAGTCTCATTCTGAGCTAGGTGGAGGGGTGAGGCCTTCAACAGATCATTTTGGGGGGACACAATTTGACCTATAACAGCATCTCCAAGTAGCACATACCTTGTCCCTATCACACAGAACAAGGTTGAAATAAGAGTGAGCAAACTGTCCTACAGCTCCCTGCAGCAAGGAAGGTGGAAAGAGTTCTCCTAATAGCTTTATCACAGAAGGAGATTTTAAGATACATAAGGTTTCATATGTGACAAGTACAGTGGCATGCAATCACTGTAAACACGCTCCGTGGAGCAGCCACTGCCACGCAAGCAGTGTGCACACACATGGGGGTGGGGGGGGCTCTTCCTGTGGGATGACCTGGGCAATGACCATGAACACTGAGGCTTATTGAATCATCCGGATGAGCTTGAACTCAGGAGCCAATTCTACACAAAGTAGTGTATCAGCACGTAAGTCCCAAAATACAGAAATCTTGAGGGAATTTTAGAAAATGTGCTAACTTCGCCTTTGAGACAAGAATGCCACCATTCTTAATACAAATTACAGGTCAGTGAAAACATGACAGAACTCTCTCAATCTAATCAAATGAAATAAAATACCTGCAAGTGATTTAAAAGCACAACTACAAAGTATTTTAATTTTTCTGGCTTTGAGGGAAAAACACTTTTAATTTTGTCGGCTCATACTGGGATTCATTCCTCTCTCCAGTATTTGCATGCGCTGCAGAGCTTTTCTCCAGGCAGGTGTGAGGGTGGGCACAGTGTCAACGACGGGACCCCTCCGGTCCACCTGCATCTCATGAACTGGTGGGGCTTGGTGCCCCCGCAGCACCCCACACAGCACTAGGCATGTCATTCAGTATTACGCTTTTTTACTAACAATGTTTACAGAAGCATGTCATTCCATCGCTTTTATGGGAAGTTCCTTATTACAGAAATGGGAAGAATTGTCAGCTCCACAGTGTCACTGACTAGAGCGTGTGAACACAATGTGCGTACACTAGGGGTTGGCACGTGGCCCTGGCTCCGCTCGGATGAGAGGAGTTTGACCGACCCCTAGTCTTCCCCTCCAGGGGTAGCAGGTGTGCGGAGGAGAGAAGAATCGGGGCTGTGGGAACCAACAGGCATTAACCACCTGCGGATGAATCTGCACTTCTTTATGTCTCTTATTCTGCTCTTGAGCTCCATGGTCAGTCTACGCATCCTCACCAAACATTCAATATACTTCTCAGATCTCATCCTGGAACACCGACTACAGAAAAGGAATTCCTGAGTATTTCCTTCTCCGTGTTTCCTGAACTTGTAATCATGCTAATGCTATTTTTAAAATGTCTACAAGTGATGAATAATTATATATACTTATCAAGATGCTAAAAATACTTTATTATTCTAGTGTGAGTTAAAGAAAAACAATGTTTAATAAGTATTTGGAATAACATTGGATACCTATACGCAGAGACCTGTCACAGGTCTGTGTGACAACCTGTAAGTGACCAGATTAGAGGTTTGTCTATAGGCCATGGTCTTTCTAAAATAAAGCATTTTAAAATAGTTATAGAACAAGAGTGGATTAGGAAATAATATTCCTGTACAGAACAAACTAGCAACTATTTTCTAAGAAATTATCCCAATAAAACAGAAAATCATAATCACCTGAACTTAGGTATCCTCTGAGTCACAAATGAGGACAGAACATTCGTTTTTGTAACAGCGCAAGTCCAGGGCAGAGCAAATGTTGTGCATGGGTCACTGCAAACCCCGAGCTTCCTCCCTGGGCTCCCAGCATGCTCTGTGAGACGCCGCTGAAGAGACACTTCACCGCAGGACCCAGCAGCAACATCGTAGCCAGTATAACTTAGAAGCAATGGTTAGGGCTCAGCGGGACTCAGAAACACGTGACACTGGTGAAAAGACCAGCGCATCAACACTGGGCACTGCCAGAAACTTGGGTTGCTGGGATGTGCCAGTCTCAGGTGAGCCACCAGATCAATGTTTAATAATGCAAAAATTGTTTAAAATACAAGGTTCAAAAGGTAATAAAGTCTAACACCAAACACCAGCATTAGAAAGAGCCGCGAGATGATAAATATGCACGTAACTGAAAGGGAGCGCATTCGTCGGAGATGGCTCACCCTCAGCCTCCTTTACGTCAAGTGAAAGACCACATGCCATGCCCACTGTGTGTGCCTTACTACGCCCTGCGTGGTTCTCTCACGTGACTTCAGACTGAGACCATGAAAGCCTTCCTGCATGAAAGGTTTAGGATGCCTTCCTATCTAGAGCTCAAGTTCAGAGAAATACAAGCTAGCGAATGAACTGGTTATTTTCAAATCTCATTCACTTCTAAAAGCCACACCCAAGGAATCTGGTATACGCCCTCACCAGATATGCCTGAGAATCTCTCAGGGCCACGCACGCAGCATCCGGCACAGAATGGCACTCAATAAGTACCAGTTACAAGAAAAATGAAAGATGAGTGAACTTCCACCAAGAAGTGAGCTGGGATTTAAACATGAAAAGACATTTCTACCTTTTGGGAGCTTATATTTTTTTGGAAGAGAAACTACAAAGAAAAATCTAGCTTGTTATTCAATTTATGTGGATTAGCATATATTTAAAATTTAACGTATATAGAATCCATATTTTCATTTTTACAGGTTTTTTAAAATTATATTTTTATTACAAATACAGGCACACTGTGAAAACTCTGAAAAATAAAGAAATGATACAGAATACAATCTGAATCCCTCCCAGTTCCATTGGCAAGGCAGAAGAGCTGACCACTATTAACATCTATGTGTATTTCCTCCTATACTTTTTTTCTGCATATATGTATGCATATTCAGATAATGGAGATTATATTGTTATTTAGACAGTTTTGCATTTAGCTTATTTTTCTTGATCTTTTTATTATGTGTGTGCTCAGTGGATATTGTACGAATGTTGCTAAATCATGAATGACTACCTGTCAAGAAAAAGTTGTAATACATCATTTTAATCCTGAGTCATAATCCATTGGGTGGATATACAATAATTTAATTAACCTCCCGACTCTTGGGCACTTCTAATATTTCACTATTATAATTAAAATAAAATAAAACTCCCCACATAGATCGTCACTTGTGTTCCTAATTATTTCTTTAACTAGATCCCTTAAGTAAAGTTTCCGGGGCCAAACCTGTACTTCTTTAAAGAAAGACATTCAATCGGTGAACTTGTGCAATAGTTAAGGAACCAGTTCGGCACCGTGGCCGCGGAGCAGTCTGATGACGCAGTGGCGATCTGCTCGGGATGTAAACACAGCCGCGACCACTCGGTGGACCTCACTCAGACTGTGGGTGGGTGTGGGCGAGGACAGAGAAGAGCCCTGACCTGTGCCGATCGCCATGTTGCAGGCGTTTTGCATATTACCTCGTTTAATCTCCTAACACCCCCATGAGTTGAATGAGGAATCTGAGGTTTGGCGAGGTCATGCCACTGGAGGACTAAGGTTACGTGCGTGGCCCAGGTTGCCTGACTCCCGATGCCGTATTCCCAATGCCACATGGACCTACACTGCCCCCGGTGCACCTGGCTGCATCCTAACCGCTTTGGGAGGCCTGCCCATGGAGGTATCTGGGAAGGGAGCATCTCCCTTCCTGGGCCTGAGCCCAGCGGGCCCAGGAGTCCTCCAAGCCCCTTCCTCAGACAGAAATCTGTGCAGAAGAGAAAGACGGAGGAGGACGCTGCCATTCCTTCCCTGGAGGAGGAGGGGATGGGAGAAATGATGTTGTGCTCAGTTTTTGAAAATGGAGGAATATTCAAAAATTCAAGGCCAGGGAAGAGGAGGATTTTCAACAAAGAATTGTAGGACCAAAGGCACACAAGTTCACATTCATGTTTGGGGGGTTTAACTGGGAAGTCTCAGGAGGCATTAGGGTAAAGGTTGAGAGACAGGCAGTCCTAGATGAGAGAGAGGTTTAAAAATTAGTAAATCCCACCATCTTTAATATGTATTACTTATTTCCCAAGGAGACCTCAGGGGAGGGAATTTCAGGGGAATTTCAGGGGAAAAGGGGAAGGGTTTACAGGAACAAGTAGAAAGGACACACGGACAAAAACTAGGGGGGTGGAAATGGGAAGGAGGTGGGGAGGGCTGGGGGAGTGGGCTGGGATGGGAGTAAAAGACAGAAAACTGTACTTGAACAACAATTAAAATAAAATAAAAAATAAAATAGTCATTATCAACCACAAAGGTCGAATTAGGTAATTTTACACAGTTAAATTGAGGGGGGAGGTGTCAAAGGTACTTATTATTATAGTTGATATAAGTGTACCGAGTCCAGTTAATATAATTTGCCAAAAGACTTGCAAGATTTTTACGAAAACGCTAGCTCCAATAAGAAATGGTAATGTCTTACGTTTGAACTTCCTCCTCCCATTCTTTTCTTGTCTGGTTCCGAAAATAATTTGATGCGGCTCTGTATTTTTAACTTGAGAAGAGGCTATTCTGGGATATTTTATTTTTATTTTTGTTTTAATGAAAGTCATATTGAAGGCAGGGAATTTCTCTTTTTCAAAGATCACATCTAATTTTACTTTCAGAATTTGTTTTTGGATTAAAAGTTCAGTGTCTTTGGTATGAAGCTTTAAAATGATGCAGGGTTTTCTATCTGAAAATTATTAACATTTTTCTCTATTTTGGGTTGGAACAATTGAGAGTAATTTGTAAGGTCATATTTTAGGACTACTAAAATTAGTGATAATTGCTTTAATAATACAATTTGAAGATTTCTGTACAGATTTCGCAGGTGCCATTGCAAGAAATGTCTTCACTTTCTTCTTCTTAATTAAATCATAAAACTTAAAAAGAAAGAAACTCAGAAATATGGAGACTTTGCCGTCAGTTTTATTGGACAAGCCCTTGTTTAAACTGAGTAGTAAGAAGCCTGTTCTTTGTGCGTTACAAATATGGGCGCACATAAAATAATTATACCTGTTGATGTGACATGGCAACTGAAATGGAGTAATGATTTTTCTGTCTCTGAATGTCTCTGGTACAGGCAGCATAGCTCTCAGTTGCCCACGGATGTGGAGGGAACTCTCCCACTGGGGTTCGGCACAGAATGCAGTTGTGAACGGCAGTCACTAGTCCATGTGCTGTGATCAGAGCAGGCACGGGGCGCAGCGACCCCCATCCCCTTTCCTTCCCCTTCCCCGAGGCATCCTCCTCCGGTGTCTTCCTGCAGTGAGTCTGAAATGTTTAGATCTCAGGACACCTTCTTACACTCTTACAATCATCGAGGACCCCAAAGAGCCTTATTTACGTGCTTTATAGCTATCAGTATTTCATGGGGCACTAATGTGAAAGGATCGTGAACTATTGATTCTTATAAAGATGAAGTAGTAACCATGGCATGTTAATATAAATAAACATCTTTATGATAAGAAACTTTTATTCTCTAAAACAAAAAAAATGGTGAGAAGAGTGACGTTGTTTTCATTTTTGTAAATCTTTCTAATATCTGCCTTGAGAGAAGACTGTGCAATTATCAGACCTGTGTAGGCATTGTCTTTTACGGCATGTCGTTTGGCTGGAACGCAGGCTGCATGGACACAGAGTTGGAAAAAGGAAGGAGCATTTTAACAGCGTTTGCAGAAAATTGTGGATAATTTCTTCAGTCTTAGCAGTTAGTTGCAATAGTCCTTTCTTGCCGTTACATTAAAACCCATTGCTCTAGGTTCTGCTCGAACGTTGACAGATCTGTGACTGGTGCATGATTGTTGCAACACCGCACCTTAGTCATTCATAAAATATCGGTTCGCTGAATTATGCAAATCTTCTAAATGCTGACACATGCCCAAATACAGTATAAAAGTCGTATTTGTGAATGTCATCACTGATCTCATCAGAAAAAACCTTTAACTATTGGGAGGCTGTCAAGCACACAATGGTGGATAGAAGTTTTCTTAAATTTTATTTTTTTGCTTGAAAGTTCAGCTGTTACCATTGAGCTCTCAGTTGTTTTCCTTGAGGTGACAGGCCCACCTTGGTTCACATTTAGGGAAAGGCCTGCTAAGTTCGGATAGTCCGATGAATCGTCGCTCTCCCACCCATTGTTCTCTTAGGGGGGTAGGCGGCAACCCACAGCAAACACGAACCGGCAGTTCAGTCTGCAGTCCAACTGCCCTTGCTATGCCCCGCCCTCCTGCGAATGTTCCTGAAGTAATTGACGCGGCCTTCCCATTCCTTCACATAGGATATGAGGAAATCATGTACACAAGAGTTGAGACTTAATAAAATGAACAGTTTTAGAGCTGCATAAGGGACACTCTGATTTTCCCTTCTGTGGGTGCGTGGCAGTGAGGACAGGATTCTATCCCTGCCCAGCGCGAGCGCAACGGGGCCCGGGTCTGGATTCGAGCTGAGGCGTTGCAAATATCAAAACAGGGGACAAGGAAAATAATATGTTAGTATTATTCTGAAAATGCCTTTCACCTTGCAGGTCCCTACAAGTGTCTGGGAGACACTCGAAGGTCCACGGCCCCAGATTGAGAGCTGCTGCTCTCTCTTGCTGCGGTCCAAGCGAGCTGTGGCCATGTCATGCATCGGAGTGGCTTAGGGAGAGCAGGCGTGATGGTGTCCCCACAGCCACATGCCCATCAGAGTCTCGTGAGGACAGCAAAGCCTGGCTCTTCCCAAGGCTGAGCCTCCCTAACTTGCCCATCTCCACCTCTGCAGAAAGCTGACCTGGTGGCCTTCCAAGGACCAGTTTTGCTAGATCTTCTGCTGGCAGCATTTCACACAGACAGACAGGGCAGCGCTGGAAAAGAAGCAAACTCCCTGTTCAGCTCCCAGCGCACATTGATAGGAAGCTGCTGTGACTTCTCATGGTCACGTAAATGTCATGCTTTCTAGGACAAATGGCATCTGCTTCAGGAATAAGAAAATTTCTAGAGATCTTAATATGAAATGATTTCTAAATGGAAAAAAAAAGGCCATTTTTCCGAAAAGAATAGAATACCAGTGAATTTCCAAATGGTATCATTTTTGTGTACCTGAGTTTAGGCGGATGATGGCTCCCTGCAGGTAAACAAGATAAAAACTAGAACTACCTCAAAACCGACACTGTCTTTGTCCATTTGTTTTTAATCACTGTTGCTTAAGGGGAAAGTTCTAAGTTCAATTTATCTTAAAATGTACATTTGAATTTTAATTTTAGGAAAACAGGTCATGACTCTATTAACTTCTAAAAAATCTTTTGAAAACACAAAAATTTAAGGCTGGATTTTAACGAAACACTAAAACGCAGAGTACTACAGCAACTAGCAATAAATCTTCCCTTTACAGCACCAACAGAGACAAGTTGAGAAAAAAAATGAATTAGCCAATTTGAGAAAATTTGGAAGACACATTATTCCTCGCTCTCCTTTATCTGAGTAATTCCCCATCCCAGCCCACTTAATCACCTGTCCACGTCCTCCATGCGCTCCCAAAGCAGGTGCTCACGTGCCCCATGTCAGGCACACATCTGACACACAACGTGTAGATGTGCACCCAACCAAGTGCTCGGCGATGCAGGATGATCAGAATGGACATCAATGTGGAACTCACCATTATATATCACCCATGATCCATTACAATACCCCCATGAACTAGCCTACTTTAGTAGAGAATGTATGTTCAGTGCTTTAAGTATACATGGCTATAAATGTATTTTCCAAAGGAGAAATTAAAAGTCAGAGCTCCCTGGAATTGGATCCCATGAAAATCTACTCCACCCTAAAGGCTCCTGGTTCTTCTGCGGATGGTTTGCCTTCTGCAGGTGCATCCACTTCCTGTTGAGACACTGACATCATTGTTTTCATTGTCATGGGTGTACATGCACAGAGACAGCATGTGCACACACATGCACTTTTCCACTCTTACTGGGATCCAAGATTTTGTCATGACAACACCAATCACTGTATCAGGCAGAATCCACCTGAGCCTAAAATGTTGATGGGGGCCCCAGACTTGGAAGCTGATGAAGATGTTATGATCTATAATAAAGCTTGTGTACCGATGTTCTCCTGAATATTTTTCAGTGATATAGCAGTTACAGTCTTAAGTGCTCAGAAAATTTGATTAAGAAAATATTTCAGAAAATAATATGAAAGTCAGGCATTTCTGTTTCCATGACATTAGCCCTCACCATCATCACTGGGCCTACAATTTATTGAACCACCTGCTAAGCAGTGAGCCACGTAATGTGTGTAGATTACACCATTTCATTCTTTACTAACTCAGTCCAAGCTGCTGTAATGAAAATACCACAGTCTGGGTGGCTTATAAAAACACAAATTAATTTCTCCCAGCTCTGGAGGCTACAAGTCCAAGATCAAGGTGTCTGCAAATTCAGTGTCCGCTGAGGACCTGATTCCTGGTTCACAGACAGTGGTCTCCTGGCTGCGTGCTCACACGGTGGAAGGAGTGAGGGGGGTCTCTCCGGTCACCTTTATAAGGGCACTGATCCCATTCATAAGGGGGCCACCCTCATGACCTCATGACCTCCCCAAAGCCACACCTCCCAACTCTATCACAGTGGGGGTTATGCTTCAACAGAAGAATTTAGTGGGACCTGCATATTTAGTCTGCAGTACTTCACAAACGAGTAAGAGAGCTCCGAGAGGGACTTCAGTTTCTCGCGTTGACTCCCTCTTGTCTCAGACCTCCACCTAACACCTTCCTTGTCTCCTGTAAACAGATGTCCATAACACCCCCCCCCCACCGCCCGGAACAGCTGTTTCACTAGGGGTTCACTTCAAAGGGATTAGTCTGCGGCAGACATGAGATGCTGTTGCAAACACTTCACATTTGCAATGCTCTGAAATCTGCATGAATAGCCAAAAAGAAAGGATTCGGACATGAAACTTAGCATAATCTTTCTGAGTCCAGAAACAAGGAGAAGGTTGGAGATCTATTAAATCAACAGTTTTAGAGGAGGTGTGTGACATGGGGTAAAACCGTGCAAATGGGTTCCTGAGGCCCACTCCTTCCAAGGGTCAGAAGGACTGTGTGCTCACGTGGCCTCTTGAGGACTGGAGATTGAAGGTTGAGCGCAGGGCTAAGAGTGTTTCCTTGGAAACAAGGTGCTTCTTCAATACAGCTCAGGTCCCCTCGGATGTCACATTTTCCAAGCGCTTGCTCTGTGTCTAGAAATCTGCTCTGTGGGTTACACTTCACTTAAATGAATAAATGTGGGGAAGAATGTGATTATTGTTTAAATATCTTCTTTTGAAAGTTTTGCCATTGCTTGAACTCCATTTAACAAATAGGGGTCCTCATCCACCTGGCTCTGTGCCCTTGGCTGTGACCAGAAGAATGAGTAGGGGAAGGTGTGCTGTCCCCTTGATTGGAGCTTATCATGCTGTCACTGTCCAGAAAGGCCCTTCAGTGTGTACGCCTGACATTGCTTGATTTGTATTCATTCCCATGTGATTTAATGAATGGGTCCTCCTTCCTGGAATGACTGATTTCCATGAGGTCTGCAAGCATCCCCAGTGCACACAATCACACTTATTTTATGTGGCAGAATAAAATCACCAAATGGAATGCTATTTCAGCCCCGACTGTCATTTCGATCAAGAGGAGCCTTGCAAGAACAGCGAATGATAGAAGGAGACGAGCCGTGCTCTATGTGCTATGAAGGAAGCGGAACCAAATCAGAGCTGTATTTGAAACACTTTTTCACCTACACATTAGGGTCCTAGACACAGATGATCTAGCACCTAGGAGGTATGAAATATAATCCAGTGGGAATGCAACAAAAATTTAATTTTGCTCCATACAAAATAGGTAATATTAAAGTAGAATTATTTATTTTCACTCCGTGAACAGATAGCTCCTTCGTAAGAGGAGCCATGCCAAGAGCGGGAAATACAAAGAAGAATAGGGTGTGACCGCCAGGAGCTAAGAGCCTGGGGGAGAAGACAACCAGATACAAAGACGCTTTCCTCCCGAGAGACACTGATGTTCCGAGGGCACTGGGCAAAGGGGACTGGGAAAACATCACAGGGCACCTAGCCCATCTAAGAGGGGTCAGAGGAGCCTTCTCATTGCTTTACCTTTCTGAGACCTCAGGTGTATAACAGTTATGTTCAGATTTAGAAGTTGTGCTCTTTACCACAAGCTAGAATTGTATGCGTTGGGGCGGTCTTCGAACAAGCCTTAGTGACACCCATCAAAAGTGGTCCCCGATCACCCAGGCCTCTCCGTGTCAACGTTTCCTCTGTGCTCTGACCTTGCCTTGAATCCCAGATTCAAGAGGTGGAGTCCACGACCCCTGCCCCTTATATCTGGAATGGTTTTGTGACTTGCTTTGTCCAAAAGGATGCCACAGAGGTGACATCATGGAACCCTCAAGGCCATCCTTTTGAAAGTATATATAGTTTTGACAGAAAACTGTACAAGAACAACAGTTAAAATAAAATTTTTAAAAAATTTTTAAAAAGAAAGAAACTATATTTTAAATTAAAAACAAGTGAAATATCAAAAAAAGTATATATAGTTTTTATCTTGGTTCAAGTAAACAGTGGCAGCCGCATGAAGGAGTCCAAACTGTAACAATGGAGAGAGGCCCATTCCATGTGGAAGGTGGACCTCGGAGGATGAGACGCTCCTTACAAAAACAAAGGTCAGGCAAGGGAGAGGGAGGCCTCAACAGCAGTGAGACCAGCCTTTGGTGCGGTCAGCTGAGGATCTAGGCAGCTGAGAGGCTGCCTTTGGTACTTCAGCCCCAGTCCAGACGATGCCATGAGGAGTAGAGATGGGCACAAAACCATCCTGCAAAGTGTGCTGTCCCTGAGAATCATGAACTACAAGATCATGTTCATCTTAGGCATTAAGTTGCAGGGTGATTTGTTACACATCTAACAGTAACTTAATAGACACAACCTTTCCATGTGAACTACATCCGATCAAGCCACCGGTGGTGCAGTGCGGACACAGATCCTGGCCGGCAGGCTCCGTGTGCTGTGGCGGCAATGAACAAATACACACGGATGACAGAGTCCTGTGGAGGAAAAGGGATGGCACGGCCTCTCTCTAAGTGAGAGAGAGAGGGCCCTGGCCCCTGCCTGGACAGGCTTTTATTGCTTTTCTGGACCATTGGACCTTAATGGTCCAATGAGGACCTTTACATTGAGGATGATCCTCATTGACTATGCACAGGTTCCCTGCAGGTGATTACCTTTTACAGATAACAAAGGAAAGAATGTTGCTAATTAGTTTAAAGAGAAGGATGTTACAGATCAGGGGGAAAAGTGGTTGGACTAGTTACACTCCATACTGGGGAGGTTTAGCACAGATTTTAGGAAGTTACAGTAAGTCCTTGCTGCCTCAGTTCACGGTGAGGGAGTTTTAGCAAAAGCAAGCGTCACAGCAGCATAGGTACAGTGCAGGCCTGATTCCCCACGGGAGAACCTATCCATGGGTGTGGCTCCTGTCTGCCGGGACCTTGCTCCCCACTGGCCTTTCTGAGCGGGGGCTGGACTACTTCCCACGCCATGCACAACGGTTCCCTATACACTGCTGTCTCTCAGGGATCCCATCAAAGGAATCCAGTTCTTTATAAGGCTCTCTGGCTACTTGGTGGGTCTGTGATCACTGAGTTGTTGACAAAAACAACAGCATCAACCATAAGGGACACTGGGTATCTCTGCCCGAAAGTAGGCTTGCACTGCTTCTAGAGGACAGAGCACAACATAAGCCCTGGGCCACGTGACTACTCGCCATGAGGATTCCACCTGATTCCACTCATATGTGGAAGCTAATGAATAAACTGAACCATAGAGAGTGATTCGAATACTTCAGTATGGAGTTAAATGCTACATCTTAAACGTGCATTCACATAAAAAAACTTTACAGTTGAGACGAGCAATGCTTTTAGCTATTGGATATTAAGAGGTTTTTAGCATTCAAAAGGTTCATGAGAAAGTTATCGGGACTTTGAAAATTTTAGGTTACAGACTAATCACATCCACGTTCAGGTGTGATAGAGTAACAAGGCCCATAATTACCCTTCCCTCCTAACCAAAGAAACGAACATGACATGAAATAACAGTTCATGAAACTAGAAAACCAGCGGGGTGACCTGTATGGTTGCCCTCATCTGCTGCCCAGAGGGAGGTCCCCAGTCATGATGCAAGGCAAGAGGGCAGAACCCAATCAACCCAAGGATCTCTCTTTGGATGAAGGGTACGTAGCATCGTGTTTGAGGAGGTGGGAGAAACTAGAATGCCCTGGAAAAAATACCAGAGGGGAACACTATAGTGATGTCAGTGTAAGTCCCTAATAATTAGCTTTTTTTATTGTAATGTAAGTGCCTAACATTAAAATTTTGATTGTCAAGGCATTGACTCCAAAGACATCCATGTCGAATAAACTCATTGCCAGCCACACCACCAGTCAGAGCACCAGGCAGCCCCATCCATGAAGTGCCCCTTTGAGAAAGCCCCGGGTGACTAGTTAACTGACCTCAGTAGTGACCTCACTTCTCCCTTCTCATGTCCTAACTCCCACTCTTGTTATTGTTTTAGATTCACCGAACAAGACTGACCCTGTGAAACCCTAGGCACCCTACCCTGGACCCCAAAAAGATAGAACCCCAGGGCTGCATCTTCCCTTCCCTTCCCTTCCCTTCCCTTCCCTTCCCTTCCCTTCCCTTCCCTTCCCTTCCCTTTCTCTCTCTCCCCGCTTCTTGAGACCTAAACAATGAAATAGAGAATATCGCTAAGACCTCCAACATATTAATAGGATAATAAAGAAGTAACATGGCCATAATGCACATTATCAACAACTTAAATGAAAAGAATCAGTTTCTCAAAAAAAACCCCACAAGCTACCAATACTCATTCAATATGAAATAGATAACCTGTGACTGGTCCTGTGACTACTAAAGTAATTATATTTACAGTTACACACTTTTTGTGAATATGCCCAGGCAAAGATGGCTTTGCTGATGCATTCTACCAAACACTTAAAAAAGAAATAATGCAATTCTATATCATGCATTTCAGTAAATAGAAAAGAAGGAAACACTTCCTAACTTTATGAGGTCCATATTAAACTTGTTCCAAAACCAAAGACATTAAAGGAAAAAGATCCTTAAAAACATTTTGGATCAAACAACTGGATTGCAAGTTGAATTCAACATTACACAGCAAGAATAACACACTTGGTTGAGCGTGATTTTTCTTGGTTAGAGAAAATTGGTTTAACATCTGGAAAACAAACAGTGTGATTTGCTAGATGTACAGACTCTGACAGCATTAGAGATGAGGTGTGTGAGTCATATCTCTCTTCAACAGAATCTGCTGTGGCTGTTGCAGTTGGCTGACAACCACCACCTGCCAAGACTTCAGACCCACTACAGAATTAATGCCAAAACCACACTGTAACCAGATTACTCACAGAAGAGTACCGGGTATAATGTGGGTACTAAATGAGCCACTTCTGCTAGATGTAGGACATTCCTAACAAGCCATGATTGCTCTGGGCTCCTCACCTGCCTGGCTGAGAGTTTCTCAGAAATGCACTGCAGCCAAAGGCTCCTCCTCCCTTTGTCCTTCCCCAGGTGTTTGACTTGCACTGTGGTCTGAGAGCTCCCTTCACCTACACCTATTCCGGTTGCCCATTACTCTGAACAGGCATTTTCCCTAATACATTTTCACACATCTCTTCTGTTTTGGCAGCTTTTAGAAGATTCCAAATGATACAAAGTCTAAAGGAGAAAAAAACCATATAATCATCTCAACACCTGCAAAAGAAGAAAGACTGGATGACTTTCCCTTAAGATCAGAGGCAAAGCAAAGACACCAGCTCTCAGAACTGCCACTAGACACTGCAGTACAGATCCTAGTCAGTGCAATAAGAGAAGACAAAGAAATAAAATGCATGCAAGTTGGAAGGCAACAAGTAAAACTATATTCATAGGTACCATGATACCTACATAAAAAAACTTAAGTAATTTGCCAGAGGAAATACCAGAACTAAAACTTGAGCTTTACAAGGCTACAGAATCAATATACAAAAAAATAAAATTGTATTTTTATATATTGGCAACAATCAGAGATTAAATTTAAAAGTAAGGCCATATATAATAGGACAAATAATAAAATATACTTCAGTAAAACTTTTTAAATATACAACTATGCATTAAAATCTATAAGATATTGATGAGAGAAATAAAAGTGTATTAAATAAGTGGAGAGATACATCACAATCCTGTCTGAGATGACTCCATATGGTTAAAGTGTCACTTCTTCCTAAATTTATATTTAGATTCAAGAGTCCCAATTATAATCCCAGCACACTATTGACAAGCTAGTTCTAAAATGTGTAAAAACATTCAAAAGATAGAGCATAGCTAAAATGACTTTTCATAAAAACAAAGGTAAAGGACTTAGACTACCTGGTTTCAGTCTAATTACAGAGTTATGCAACCAAGACAGCAACTATTGGCATAAAAATAAACAAATAGGTCAAAGGGACTGAATAGAGTCCAGAAATAGACTGACACATATAAGATCCACTGATTTTGGACTGTGTACCTCAGTAATTCAATGGGAGAAAGAACGTTTTTTAGAAAATTGTGCTAGAAGATGTGGTTATTCATATACAAAGTAATTTGGATATGCATACGCAAAATATTGGCCTCAATTATTACCCCAAACCATATACAGTATTTAACTTGAAGCAAACTGCAGACCTCAATGTAAGAGCTGAAACTCTAACACTTCTAGAAGAAAGCATTGGAGAAAACCAAAATGACCTTGGGCCATGCAAAGATGTTTTATCTGGGTCACAAAATAAACTAGAAAAAAAAATATTAATAAAATAAATTTTCTCACAACGAAAACCCTTTGCTCCTCCAAAATTACTATTAAGAAAATGAAAAGTTGAATTGCAAATTAAAAGCACATATTTACAAAGCATAATTCTGATAAAGAATTTGTGACTAAAATATACAAAGAATTCTTAGAACTCAATTGTAAGAAGGCAAAAATACCCATTAAAAATGTCCAAAATATTTAAGCAGACACTTCATCAAAGAAGATATATGAATGGCCAATGAGTATATTATAAAGTGCTTAATCTCATTATTAGGGAAATATGAATTAAAATCACAATTAGACACAACTCACTACATCACCCCTAGAACAACTGTAATTAAAATGTGCTGGTGAGGAAGTGAGACAATTGGACTTCTCTTATATTACTTGAGGGAATGCAAAACATTTGTAAATAACTTACTCTTTCTATCTAGAGATTTCTAGTCTATCCTTTCCTCCCCTGAGTCTTTGTCTTTAATGCTTGTCCTAAAATATGAAACTAATTTTATATCCCAACAACAGATTGCATCCTGCAGTTTGAAACACACGAATTTAGTCAGCCACATAGGCTTGTCTTGCAAAGTCAGATTATTGTAATGAAAGCGCAGAAAAGCTCTCAAACAAGTTACCCACCTGGTAACACGAACCTGCCTGAGGCTACAAAGTGTTCGGGTAAAGCATCCGGTGAAACTTGAGGCTAAAAAGCTAGAGATTTGTTGAGGGATAGGAGAAAAGCAGGAAGAGGTATATAAAAGTTTCAGTTTTATTCAGCATATATGTAAGTATTCATGAGTAACTGAAAGAAAATTGTATTACCCTCAATAAAATATAACCACAGTTACATATAGCGGGACTTGTGATATAAGAGGTCTGTCTGGAAAAAGTCCAGCCATTGTTAATATGACAAGAATGGTTTGCGTGACATCGATGTAACCTGGCAGCCAAGGACAGTGGACTGAAATGAACATGTGCATGAACAATGACGACTTCACTGTACTGGTCAGTGGGGGCAGTAGACGCTGTTGAGTGAGCATATGTGCTGTGTGGCCATCACATTAAAAAAAGTGAGTGGGTAGAGCAACGAATCTGCATCAGATTTTGCGTTACGCTTAAACATTCCTCCACAGAAACTATTCAGATGATTCAGAAGGCCGCAGCTGTGGGCAGCTGGTGACTGGCAGCTTCATCACAACAATGCACTCACTCATGCATCGTGTGTCGTGCAGAATTTTTTGGTGAAACATCAAATCACCCAGGTGACTCAGCCTCCCTCCAGCCCAGATTTGGTGCCCTGAGACTTCTGACTTTTCTCAAGTCAGAAGGGAAAGAGATTTCAGACCACTGATGAGATTCAGGAAAATACAACAGGGCAGCTGATGGCGACTGGGAGAACCATGTGAGGTCCCAAGCTGCCTACTGGAAAGGGGACTGAGGCTTCATTGTCCTGTGTACATTGTTTCTGGTATCTTATGTATTCTTCAATAAATGTCTATTTTTCATTTTACATGGCTGGATACCTTCTGGACAGACCTCGTCTCCCTGAAACTTTCTCCAGGATCAAGTCTATAGATACAAGGTGGGATTAGTGGAAGCAAAGGAAGAAACCACACAGGAGAAAGGGGAAACACCTACAATTCGATCTGGATACGTTTTATATGTGTTAGGCTATCAATAAAATTTGCTAATATTAATCCTAAAAATTATCTTTAAAAGACTGATTATTCCAATGAAAGACTTTGTATATACAAGTAAAAGTCATTATTTTATAATAGTTACTATAAAAAAGAAAAGCAGATGGAATTTGTGCTGATGTCTAGCTGAACAGCAGTGTGACGTGCCTGAATGTGGAAGCGTGTTGTCACATCTGGTCTCCGCCACTCAACTCCCCAAGAGGCGGTGGCGCTGCTGTTGGCCTGTCCACGCTGCAAGTGCTGCCCTACACTGACTTCTGGGCACAGTTTGACGAGGGAACAGGTAAAGGGTGGGGGAGCCGAAGAGCTGCCCAGGACTCAACGGCTACAGTGCAAGACGCTGGGGAGATGGACTGGATGTCTGCGAGCAACCCCGTGTAGCGGGTGCATTGATTGGAAGGTTTTTCTGGACCGTGTTACTCGCATTTAACTTCTCAATTCCTACCTGCCCTTCAAGGCTGGGTTCCCTCTGACTTTCCTGCTTCTTAGTGCCTTCCTGAGCACCCTCCTCTACACCAGCTTCCTCCCTGTCCCAAGTTCCTGCGCTGCACAGTCGCTTCACCTACTGCGTTCCGCCCGAGCTTCTGTCTTCACATGCCCGTGTGCGCTTTATCAGTCTAGGAGGGGAAAGCCTTGCAACTGTTTGTAGAAATATGGTAATTAGCACCATGTGCCTGTTAGGTTCTTATATTTAATAGGTGTATATTGAATTTCTGTCTCATAAACAAAACAGATATTGCTTTGACAACTTCTTGCATAAATGTTACTGCTTTGCCAAAATGAGCAGACAAATAGTATGGAGACAGGAATGAAACCTACTCTTTCTATTTTAAGGCAAAGATCAAAATGAAAAATAATAGTTTTCAGGTTGTAGGGGTAAAATTATACTTAGTAATTTGCAAAGAAAATTAAGGGATTTATATTAAGGTAAATTTAATTATTACTTGAATTAATAAAATAAAAGAAGACAATAAAGATACTGTATTTAAAAGGCACAATGCTATTTCATGACTGATGGTGTCTAGCGTAGTATTACAGTACTCTCTAGTGGTCGGATTCCAGAGCGAGATGCTCTTGGAACAAATTCAAGATTTTTTTAAAAGGCAAATTCAGTGTACAAAACATTTAGAATACTATTATTCAATGAAAATTTTGTGAAAAAACTTGTGTAGTTTAAAAATTGAAGAACTTCTCATGTAGCTAACTGCTGTTGCACATGCAAATCAAAGGACTCTGAAATGCTTAATGCTTCTTCAAGTTTCTCTCTTTTAAAAATGTTTTTATTGTACTTTTTCTATTACTATTTAGTCTCCTTATATCCCCTCTCCCCCAGCCCACAATCATCACACTGTCATCTATGTCCATGAGTCCTTTTATGTTATTGCTCAACCTAACATTGTGTCATCCGACAAAGTGACAGATGGGGTCGAGGCACCCTGGTGTCTATATTTTCCTTTCCTATATGGCCACTCCTAATTGAGTAGGGAGTTTCCTAAAATTACTCCTTTATTAGCATTGTAAATCTGTAGATTTAAGTAAACATCTATTTTTATTTTAATTTTCCTTTTTATTGTCAATATATATTTCATACAGGTTTTGTTCTCTTAGATCAAGAGTCATTTTTAAGATATAATACAGGAGAGATAATTGATTTCTAAATAATTATAAAGATTTTGCAAAGAAATTGAATTTCTGGGTATAGCAGAAAACACATTAGAATTCACTTCAGAAACATGAACATAAGTTAATTATTATGTTTAATATATTGAATTTGACATTTCATGAGACAAAAATAAAGAGCTTTGCAGATATATTTGCATGTATACATGTATGTATATATATCTACATGTTGGACAGTAAATAATTCAAATTTTTCTTACTGTTGTGGAGTAAATTTAAGCTACCATAGCCACCAGAGAGTTCTGATATGGTTCTAGGTTAATTCAATTTACTCAGTAAATAATAATCACTGTCCTTAACAAATGATAGCTCCAAGAAAAATGCAAAGCATTTTGAAGAAAAATCCCTGCCAGACAGTTCAGTTTCCTTAGGTAACGGGCATGGATGACCATAGTCATAAAGCATAACGAGCTTTGTCATATATATTATCAAAATGCCTGCCCTGTACCATGACCCCCACGTGTGAATAATGATAGTGAGGACACACATGGTTAAACTGCTTGCCCAAAATCACTCAGTGAATGAACGACTCATGCAGATTCAAACCCAGAGCTTTTGCTTGAATGTGTGTGCTCTTTCTTCCACACCCAGGTTTCCCAACAAAAGACGGGAAAGCGTCCCCGGGAGGGACCACTGACATGCTGTGGAGCTTCGAAGAGGGTGAAAGTTTCCTTGCTAGAAGCCCCAGACCCTGGCAAATGGTCCAGTTGGGAAGATGGGGAAATAAGGTTGGCCAGAGAGAAGGAGCCAGTGAAATCACTCCAAACCCTCACGTGCCGTCTGAGCAAGACACCCTACGTGAAGAAGCTCATGTTTTAATCACCCAGTTTTGATTGAAGCTCAAATTCAAGGTTAACATGCTGAAGCAAATAAACTATGAGTCTAATTCTTGGAGTTCTGTAGCTGGGCACAGGACAATTTTGTAACATTTCAGGGAAGATGTTTAGATGAAATGTGACTACAGCTACAAAAACATGGGATTTATTTTCAGTGAAGGCAATCCCTCTCTTGCTCAGGACTTCTAGTACCAGAGGGCAAGAGTATGAATGTTTTAGCAAACACTACAAATAGTAGATGGCTTTAGAAACAGCTAATTAATTATCCCAAATGCAAAGGAGACACTGCATATATAAAAACTAGAACAATCTGCTGAAATGAAAGGGTAAGCTGAGATGAGAACAAACTGAGTAGGCATGAGAGAACATGAGGATTAAATTTAAAAACTTTAAATAGAAGATGAAATATTACATAAAATTGAATAAGTGGGATAAAACAAAACCTTCAAAATCAAGAGTAAAAATTAAAACACTATTATAATTTAAGAAATAAGAATTGGGCATGAATAGCCAACTCATTTTGGCCATAAATCATAATAATTGAAAATTTTTTAAAGGGGGAGATAAAGAAATATTAAAAAGAAGCATTTAGGAGCTCACAAAATCCTGTGCTTTCAGATAGAAAGAACTCATGAAGTACCAGGCAATTTTACTGAAAGTAAAAGAATCTTTAAGCATGCGGAAGAAATTTTGAAATACAGAATTAAAAAATCTTCTAATTATACAGGCAGATATAACAGGTTATCTATAAACGGAGCAGAGAGATATGGAGCTGTCTGAGCAAACTTTTATACCCAGCCATATTATCTCTCATGCCCGAGGGCAAAGAGATTTTTCTACATTCAAGGTCTCACCAGCTGTACCACCCATATGCCTTTCCTGGAAAAACATTACAATCATACCCTAACCTATCAAAAGATTAAATAAAGAACTCAGGAATATGTTGAATGTCTTACAATAATGCAGCTAACTATAAAATATATTAAAATATGTGTTATTGATATGTTCATAAAACTTCACAAAATAACCAGTCAATTCTACCATCACCACCACCACCACCACCACCATCATCATCATATCATCATCCCCTTGTAAAGTTCCAGACTCTTGGTACTGAGTGAAAGCACTAGCAGGAAAAGAATAACTAGATTAAAGGGATACTAATTCACTAACCTTCCTCCTGAGAAACACAGACTTTTTTATTCTTAGCTTTTATAACTAGAAAAATATGTTTGCATATGTTTATATAAATATGTAGAAGTAATCATGAGTACACTAAATAGTGAATGTGTGCCTTTCAAAACTCTAGAGAAAAAGCAGTAATGAAAATAAGATCATATAGAAAATGTTAAAAAAAAAGGACATGTTAGGAATACTAAGAGACTGAAAAATAGGACACAGTGAAAACATCAAGCACAAAACAAAAATAACAGAGAGCAATTGTGATGACTTTATAGCTCAATGAAACTCATGTTTTCAAGGATATTGAATAATACGATGAAACAATTACAATATCAAAATTCACAAAATAACCTGGGTAAGATACTAAGTGTAAGCAATCCGAGTCCTCGGTTTCAAATGAGTCTGCATGCACATAAAAGTCTGAAAGGAAACCGAGAAACGTGCATAGGGGCTGGGCCGTGTCTCAAGATCTGTGATCGGTGGTCTGTGGTTTAGTTTACTTTATCCCTTTCAAATGTAAATTTGCTACAATGAGAATGTATTAAATTTATAACCAAGAATGTGTGTGTGTGTGTGCGCGCGCGCGCGTGCGTGTGTGCGGTTTTTACAGGATGCTAACAACTAAAATTCCGAGGAAAACTGAAGAAATGAGGTTGAACTTTATGGAACAAGTAGGAAAATCTGAAATTTGCAGATGGGAGGAACAGAGAAAACTCACAAGGTTTGAATCTAATATATGTTGTTATGGGTTAAATTGTATTCCCCATAAATTTTCACAGTGAAGTCCTAGGCCCCAGTACTGAGAATGTGACCCAGTTTGAGAGTCAAGTCTTCGAAGTTATAATAAGTGAGGAGGAACTCATTAGGGTGAGTAATAATCCAATGTGACTGGTGAGCTGATTCACAGGGGACATTTGAACACAGACACACATGCAGGGAGAACACCATGTGACCATGAAGGCCAGGATCAGGGCGATGTTTCTACAAGCCAAGGGACCCTAGGTGGCCAGCACAACACCAGAAGCTAGGGGAGGGGATGGCACGGATTCTCCCTCAGGGCCTCAGAAAAAGGCAACCCTGCCCACACCTTGACCTTGGACTCCCAGGCTCCAGAGCTGTGTGACAACCCATTTCTTTGGTTTAAGCCAGTTTCTGGTACTTTTTAATGGAAGACCGATACAGAAGTTTAATTAGGAGAGACCCTGGGAGCTACTGTATCCTCGGGCACAATGTAAAAAGTGTCACCTCACCAATTTCTAAGGCAATCTGTGAACCTTTCAGTTGTGACAGCTGTAAAGGAAGACAGAGGAAGCTGCGTATTCCAAAGCCTTGAGAAACCTAGAGAAGAGTTCCAGCCACCGTTGCCTACGGAGAGGCCCGTCACCTGCACGCAGTCCCCTGCCCTTCCTCACCTGGTGGGCTGCACCACGCCCCGGATAACAGAATCTGAGCTTGCCTCTGGACCTGCTGGCGCAGAGGGGAGAAACCAGGTGCGCAGTCCCCGCCCACTCTCCTCAAAGGGGAGACTGGCCTTCGGTGAGCTCAGACACCTGCAAAAGGAGGGCTGGCGGCTCAGAAAGCAGTGAGTGCCCCCATTCCGCGACCTCTGCATGCCTTCACGCAGAATTGTCCCTGTGCTTCTGGCGTTGGTGTGGGCCCTTTAAGATGTCTTTCTAAATGAGGAAAAAAATCACATTCCAAATAGAACTGTTCTCCCCAGGGCTTCCAAGGCTGTGTGATTCTGAGGCATACCAGTAACAACAGTCGTGTCCCCAGGTCCTTCCTCCCAGTGGCGCTTAGTTTTTGAATTTTCACCAGGAAGGGTCGTATCTTCGGGTGTCAGGAGGCTCTCACCAATTACTGCTTTAGCAGAATCAGCACCCGAGGAGGCGACACTGAAATGGAGGAGGGAAACGGAACGTGTGTGGATTCTAAAGATCAGTGTCTCCATGGCTCTGCCGGTGCCAGTGCCCAGACAAAGAGCTGTGTGTAGGGGGACACACCTTTTCCTGGGTGCCCTGCACAGGGCAGGCTGATAAGAAACCCACCGCGCTCCCTGCCTGCCACCCTGGGGCACAGCACACGAGGCTGCGGTCTCCCTGCCTGCGAATAACGAGGACGAGGGGGCTCTGAGCGGGAGGTGCACGTGAAGGAGGGAGAAAAGGTTCTCCTACACTGCGCATGCCCCGCCCACACTGTATCTGTTTCTTGGTCTGACAAGACCGGTGGCAATATGGGCAGGTCCAGCGCTGCTCACGCCCATGGCAGACATCACTAATCAATTTCCACACTCCTTTCTGGTGAAGTCCCAGAAGGACTTCGGCGTCCCTCTCAGCTCAGCATCCTGGGCAGCCCCTCCCAATCCGATGGAGCTGGCCCTGGAAATGTAACTTATTTCCAGTCTTGGCTTAGAAGGCACATCCCCTAAGTGCCCCAAAAGGTGTGTGACATACCTGGTTATTTTAATTTCATGTGCATGGATAGAACGCCGTATTATTACAGACTTAGTGCAAAGCCTAAGTTTTAAAACTTCATGTACTTTATTTAGGATTTTCAATAATAACTTGCAGAAAGCATGTTTTTTCTTTCTTTTCTTTTTCAAACAAAATAGCCCTGAAACCAAAATCTCATTACTGCAGGTTTTATCAGCAGTTAAAGGCTGTGCCGAAAAAGCTGACTTTGAGGCATGCCATCAATATAATATGCAATAAGCCTCAAAAACATGCATCTATAGACATGGGATACTGTTGTCTAATACTGAAGTCTTTTGCTAAGTAATTATGATGACACAATTTTATCAGCAAAGGTTAAGTATCTTTATCTGCGCTGCATCCGATGAAATTAGTCCTGATGTAGTAAGTACCATTTGTCACTATCGGAGCAGGAGGTGGTGACAGGATGGATGTCTCCGTGGCAACCCCAGGGCCCCATTTCTCTTTTCTGTAACCTTAGACACTAACCAGGCACCGGAGTCCAGGAGGCACCGAAGGTACTGCCAGGGGAGTTTATTTACCCTTTCTGACTTTGCCAGGCAGTGGCTTATGGGAGAATCGGGAAGCATTTTACATGAGAGAGTACCTGCTCCCAAGGCTGACTCTCCTGATGGGGATTTTGAACAGAAACAGCGTACATGGAGTTGCACGAACAAGGAAAGTCACTAATTTTTAATTGACTCATTATTTCTAAAGCCTGAAAGAGAGAGTACACATATGTAAACAGAATATTTATTTCTCCACTTCAGAATTTACAAAAATAAGTATCCCTAAGCAATGCTATGTGTTCCAGTAAAAGTAAGCAATTTTATTGAAGTGTTAGCTACAGCCCATGGCTCAAATAGGGACATTTGTGGACTAGAGTGCCCCATGGCAGCGTATTTGCAGCTCTGTGCGAAGTGGCAAAATTTGCCAGGAGTCTCAAGTCAGCACCAGGGCCCCGGGGTGCCTGCCTCACAGGAAATGCCCCCCAGCCTCCGAGTCAGCTGGAGCTCAGGTTCCCGCCAGAATCAGATCTGAAAACGTGGGCGCACAATTTGGGGGCCTCCATTTGGTCCCTAACCAGTGGTGAAACACAATCAATAATGGCGCTTTGTGAATGTTCCTGTTGTCAGTCTTATTGGGCAAAGATCCCAGTGGGGGATTGTGGGCGAGAGAGGAAGGAGATGCTGGGATACAAATTTAGAGAAAAGCTGCAAACAAAATTTGTATTTTATTTCTTTCCTGTTGTCCTTTATCTTTTTATAAATATCAAATATCAGATTTCCCATTTTGATAAACCCATAGAACAATTTACTTCCAAAAATTATGAAGTTAAAAATATAATTATTCTATTTAAAAAATTTGCATGCACACATAACTAGACTTGGAACATCATTCACATGCAGATACCTCAGCAGCATGACACACCTTTAAAAATGTATTTCTTCAATTTTTCCATTTAGAACTTATGTTATGGATTGAAATATGGCCCTTCCCTCCAAAAAAAATGTTGAAGGTCTGACTCCAGCACCTCATAAAGTGACCTTCCTTGGAGACAGGTTTTTTACAGAGGTGACCGAGGTAAGACGAGGTCACCAGTGCTGGCTGTGATGCAATGTGACCGGCGGGTGTGCTTGTAGAAAGGGGATGTGTGGACACAGAGCCACACACGCACCGAGGGGACCGATGTGGAGACACAGGGAGAGGACAGCGGTCACCCGACTGAGCGATGCAGTGACAAGCCAACCGGTGCCCAGGGTTTCGGAATGCTGGACTCCAAACTGCGAGAAAATGGAGTTCTGTTGTTTTCAACCACGTGATTTTCGGTCACTTGTCCCGGCAGCCACTGAAAGCGGATTGAAGTTAAATATGTATCCCAGAGTGCAACGCCAGCTAAAACGTCAACAATAACCCCATCCTACCATGGAGGGAACAACGGAACTAAGGTCCGAGTCACGTAAATGAATGCCAGAGTCGGAGAGTTAGCGCCACCCTGAGATTGAAATTCGCTTTCCCCGCGTTTCTTGTTCTTTTCATCCAGATTATATTGGATTACAACCACTTTTCTGCTTTAATAAACACATGTATATGTATGTACACATGTTTTCATATATGTTTAGGGTGGGACAAAAATAGGTTTACAGTTGTGAATATGCAAGAATAAAAGTTTATGCTCATATTACTTATTAATTACTGTATCATTTTCCATATGCACAGCTGTAAACCTACTTTTGCCTCAGCTGTATCTGGTATTTTGGCGAAGGGGAAGATGAGGAAGGTAAAATTCCCTCTGGGCAAAAGTCCCTATTCAGTGTTGGGAATATCAGGGCACTTCCTTTTCATACAGTGGCCCAGCATTCACACATGCACACGCACACACACACACATACACACACACCCCTCATATTATGTGCATCCTTCTATTCAGGAAAATAAAATATGATAAAGCAGAAATGGCATCCGTGCGTAGAAACCTTGCGTTTTAGGCACTTCCACGAGGACCACGGTAACCCCCGCCACCTGAGGACTTACAGCCCACACGCGTGCAGAGCGCACGCCGCCTCCTGGGTTCTGGGCTACCAGACAAGGGAGGTAGATGGTGAGAACAAGACAAAATCTTTGCTCTGATGGAGCCCACAGTCATCTCCCAGGACGGCATCGGCAGAAAACTATTTCATCACAAACAACACTGCAGCTTCGCGAATGTTTGCAAAATATCGGGTACAGAGGAACGCTGAGATTATGAGAGCAGCACGGAATCTCGGAATGTGCAAACTCTGGGCTCAGGCCCTCCGCACTCTCGTCTCAGGTAGCGTTCACAGGTCCCTACAGTTGGGGATGTGGGCATATTGGGGGGGGCGCATTATTCAGTTTACCAGGTAGGGCAAAGCCAATTACCCTAATGTTGAATGTCCCTTTTCACTGTGGACCCCGAAGATGAGCTACAAGTAGGCATAGTAAAGGAAGATAACACTAAGTAACCTTCATTTTGTCACGTACCAACTTATCGAACCTCAGAGCAACCCTATGGTCTCCCTGTGATCCTCTCTGTTACACAGATGAGGAAACCGAGGCCCAGAGGGGCACATCTCTGCTCAGTTCCAGAACTGCTGAGCTGGGGTTCGCATCCAGGCCACCCGAGTCTGGAGCATCTTCTCGTAACCAGGGTCACACTTGGCGCCTTTTGTTTATTCTTTTTCCCTTGCATGAAAGGCAGGTTTCTGCTGAAAGTGCTGCACAATTTCTGTGCCTCACGTGAGCAGCAGCTCACAGGTGCAACAATCAGTCGCGCTGCTCCTTCATTCACGCGTCCCTCGGAGACAGCCTGAGGGTGGGTGGCGGCCCACACCCATCAGCCTCGGCCATCCCAGCTGATGTGAGAGGCTGACGGGCCGAGGCTGGTGCCAGCCGGTTCACACACTGCCCCTGCTTCGACAGCCACACCTCCACAATATGTTTTCCTTGGAAAATTACTTTCCTGGAATCCCACTGTCACTGAAGGAAAAGGAAAGCTTGGAGGGGGCTGGTTTTGTTCGCACTGCTGGCTGGCGGCAGAACCAGGGATCTTCGTCCCCACTGCCCTCCTGTCCAGGCGAGTGATTTGCAAGGACTGGGCAATGCCACCCAGGTCAAAGCCACAGGGCTTTGTCTGGGAGGGGCTGCTGAGTTCCAGGCCATAGTCGGTGCCCCTCACTGCTTCCCACCTGGGGCTTCCCCTTTTTAAGAATATTTTTATCTTTCAATTACAGTTGACAAACAATAGTATACTAGTTGCAGGTGTACAACACAGTGATTACGCATTGATGTCACTTACCAAGTGGTCACTCGGTAAGTCCAGCCCCCACCTGACACCACACATCTGACTGGCCCTTCGCCGCAGCCTTCCCTTGGGTTCCTGGCCTCACGTCCAAGTTGCTCAGCCCAAGCCGTTCCACCACTTTCCCAACCAACCTGTGTCCCTATTTTCCTTCTCAAGAGTGTTTGCACACACCTGACAATTCAGTGACAGGTCACACCTGTTCTCACACGTCAATGCGGCACAAACTCCACCAGGAGATACTATATCTGTGGCCCTGCCAATGGGCATGGGTAGGGGAAATGCCCACCCTTTCAGCTAGTGCAGCCAGAGCCCATGTGGGCAAACCCCTTGTCCACGGAGGGAGACACCGACGCGCCTGAAATGGGGACGCAAACCTGGCGAAACATCAGCAAATGTAAACCAGTAGGTCAGCTTCCCTGCGTCTCAGTTTACCCAAAATGCCTGTCTTGAAAAATGGCAATAAACACATATCTATGAACAAGTGAATCTAAACAAACAAAATTAATGAACAAGCAGAACAGAAACAGACTCACCGATACAGAGAATATTTTGATGGCTGCCCAATGGGAGGAGGGTTGGGGGAGAGTGGGTAAAAACGATGAAGGGATTATGAAGTACAAGGCGGATGTTACGAATAGTTATGGGGATAGAAAGTGCAGCGGAGTCAGTAACATTCTAACAACCGTGTGGTGTGGGATGGGTAGGAGACTTACCAGGATGATCACTTAGTGAGTTACATAGTGTCCAGTCACTGGGGTGTCCAGCTGAACCTAATGGAAGGTGACGGGATTAGCCAAATAACAGACACGCGTAACTCACAGATGCAGACAGCGGCATGGCGACAGCCAGAGGGGAGGGGCTGGGGGCTGGGGGAAAGCAGGCAGAGGGAGGAATAGTAACAGGGTCAACCTATTATTGTAACTGTTATAATCATTGTTATAATAATAACAATGATTATTTTATTGTTTCCAACAATAAAAATAAAAGGAAAAGACAAAATGAAAAAATAATAAAGCAACTGAGAGATATTCCACTATATATATAATATTGTCAACTGTAATTGAAAAAAAAATAAAAATGATTATAGAAAACAGATTATTTGAACTTCAAGGCTAACATCAAAGGAAGGAACTCAGAGTCCCACTGGACACTCCAAGGCCCGGCTGTCCCTGGGACGCCGGGGATGCGGGGATGCGGGGGGTGGCTCAGGGCAGAGACTCTCCAGTAATCGGTCCTCTTAGGGCGCATTATGCAGGAAAAACAAAGTGAGCGATTTTCCTAATCAGGCCATCAAGTGGAAACAATGAACAAAATAACACAGCAGTGCCTCGATTATAATTACAAAAAGCAATTCCAGCATGCCCTATGTGAGGAGAAGAGGAACAGTTTTTGGATTTGCACAATTATTCATTATTCTCAGTCAACTCATATCGATCATCAGCATACACTAGGTGTCACAAGTACTACGTGACCAGCCACTGCAGCCAGGTCCTCTGCAGAGCGTGCCTTTGCCAAAAGTACGTACAGGACCCAGTCCAGCGAGCCATCGTTGGGCTATTTTTTCACAATATTGAAAAGTAGCCACAGTTATGCTATTGCACATTTTGAGATTCCAGGAAGAATCTGTACTGTGTTTCAGGTGGATTTGGCTCTGCGCGTGTGTGTGTATGTGCGTGTGTGTGGTGACTCTATTTGGGGAATGCTGCGTTATAATCATCACAGATACACCGTGAACCTGTAATGAGATGCAGCACCTGAGACCCAGGAGATCTACAACAGTTGACTAAAAAGTAGAACTTTATTTTCAGAATTTTTGAAAATGATCAGAATGAGGCAAGTGGAGTTAAAAACTATTTTGTTGAATGTTCTATAGATGGCTTCCTTGGCGGGGGGCGGGGAAGAGGCTCATAGGCCTTGTTGCCACTCAGTTTGTGTTCAGGGGAGGTCACTCCCCTGCCGTGGACACTGCCACCTGAGCATCCCAAGCAGGAAGAGCGCAGGCGCTGGACCACATGAGGGTGTTCAGTCACAAGTATAACAACAACAAAAACAACAACCCTCATCATCATTATCCTCCTTCTCCTCCTCCTCCTCATCGTCATAGCAGCCAAGCTTCACCCACCACCTACGATGGGGCAGGCATAAGGTTTCTCAGGGATTATCTCAAAGTCTTAGTAAGAGTTCTCTGAGGCAAGCTCTATTATTATTTCCATGTCACAGGTGAGGAACTGAGGCACAGACAGGTTAAGTAACTTTCCCAAGTTCCACAGCTGGAGATGAGGGCTGGCAGGCGAAAGTGAAGTATCCTGAAGCAGAAATACCTTTTTCTCTTTGCCCAAAGTTGCCAGATGGACTACCAACAGCCCTTTTTACCAGGCATTAGCTGCGTGTAGTCAGGCAAATTGCTTAACCTCTCTGGCCCTCAGTTTTCTCATTTCTGAAATGGGGCTGGTCATTAATATTACCTCCTGCACTGTGGAGCTGTGTGCAAGTTCGGTTGGAATAGGGGCCTCAAGGCCTCTGTGGTCGTGTGTGTGGATGCCGAGGGCGCTGATCACGAGTTCCTATGAGCTCCACCCACAGGTACTCAGGCAAAAGAGAATCCGAACACAGATGATCACTTCTCAAAGATCCCTGTGAGAAAATACCAGCCAGCCCAGCCCAGGCCTGGAGTAGACGGTGCAGCTGTTCATATGAATGGACCGGTGTTGAGTCCCTCAGAAAGCTCAAGTTCAAAGTAGAAAAGCTGAAGTTCACATTCAGAGAAAGATATCTCTGAGAAGGCAGGAGTAGCACTACTTCAGATGTCTGAACAGAAAGAGTTCGGTGCTGAGCACTTAGTAAACGTATGTTGGGACCCTCCGACAGATGCTGGCTGAGCTCTGAGCCCCCTGCACACAGCAGAACCACCGAGCCATCCCCAGGACACTCCCTTCCATACCCTGTCCCGGTGCTGAATGCCTCAGCCCGAACCAGCAGGATCGCTGACCTCACCACCAGCCTTCACTGTGGCCACGTCCTTGGAGAAGGGCCTTGGCTCCAAGCCTGTCCAAGTCTTCTCTCAGGAGCTGGCAGGAGGGGAGAAAAGAGGGGGGAGGCCCAGCAGCTGCTGTGGTCCCCGAGGGCCTCTTGACCTTTGACATAGACACTTGTTCCCTCTGACCACATGGGTCCCCAGCCAAGGCCACCTCATCAACAACCTTAAAGCTTAGGGAAGTCAGGTGGGACGAATGTTATAAAATAAATGTCTTGTTTAGGGAAACCCAAATTAAGTACGGAAAAAACAACCAGTATGTGACTGTAAGGCAATGTGGCTACAGGGTGAAAAACACTCTATGAACCTAAGTTGTTGGGACATGTAGCTGTCATGTTACTGACATTGTGAGCCATGACATTAAAGGCCACGATGAGACTGGCACCCCAAATTCCAGCCCTTTGAACGTCTGCCCCGTCGTTCAACTCCATGACAGGTCTGAAGGGAGTTGCACGGAGGAGGGCACTATAATGAAGGATCAGTGGCGAACATCACGGGGTCCAGAAGGCCCAGGTTTGAGTCCTGGCTGTGCCCTACTGAGCCACCTGCTCGGCCTCTCTGAGTCTCAGTGCCACCCGACAGGACGGGGACTACCAGGTAAGGCTGTAAAGAGGAGCGAGTGAGTTGACAAGGGGGACTTCTGGGCTAGCTATTCCTAGGACTGACAGAGTTATCATTCACGTTATTAGATGGCTGCCTGGGGCCTGGAAGGCACTCTTCTGCTTGAGGTCTGGGGCCTAGAATGGTAGCTGGCTCAGAGCCTCCTCAGCCCTAACCGCACCCCCGCCCCGGACTGGTTCAACTGGACATTCAGTTCCTACCAGTCTGGGGGCCAGAGGTGGTAAACCCAGGGGAGGACCCACCCAGACAGGAGAGAGATGAGAGCCTGCCTGAGCCCCAGGGAGACCAGGTCTAGACCCTGACCCGAGGATTCCGAGGAAGAGGCAGCCGCAGGGCCATCGTCCCTGACAGCCGGACCCAGGAGGGCAGGGCCCCAGCGGTGTGTCTGATACCCCTGAAGGTCCCCTCCTTGGTCCACTGTGCATCCCCGACCTTCCCCTCCATCTGGCTCCCGGGGACTTAGAGCCCGGCATTTCCGGTTGTCCTGCACCTCGAACAGGCGGGTTTACTGATCATGACTTAGTTACCCAAGCGACAGAAGTTTGTCTTTTTTCCTTCAGTTCTGTTTTGGTAATAAACCGAGTAGATGCTAAAAGCTCCACCTATGGGGAAGGGCGAAACACAGACGGGCAGATCCATAACTGTAAGTTTAGGAAGCTCTTTACAACATAACCACTTCCGGAAGCATCCTCCTCCGACCACTTCCGCCAAACTTCTCCTGCTGAAGCCACCGGTGAACTTCATGTTCCAAAACACGGAGCGTTCCCCTCCCCAGCCTAAGACATGTGCACAGACCCTAGGATAGCAACATTTAAACGCCTTGCCCTGATTTGCAGAGTCTGGAGTGAACAGCCTCCGTCTTTGGCTCACCGCGCCTCCTCTTTCTCCCTTACCAGCCTTCCTCCAGCTTTGTGCTCGTTGCAGATGGGGGTCCCTCCCACTGAACTGGTCCCGAGCTCTCTGGCAACGTCTTACGTGTCTGTTCACTGCACACTCCCACCTCACCATGGGGGGTCTCTTTCATCATCCCCTGTTTATTTTGCTTTCATAACTCTTCTCATAATTTGAAATATTTGTTTATTTCTCCATGGCTGTCTCCACAGGATGGAGAGAAGGGATGAATAAAATGGAATAATCTCACCTACCAGAGAGAAAGCACGTGGAAAGGGACCAAAATGTATTTGCAGAAAAAGTGGATTGCTCTACAAGTATATTTGTCAATAGAGAAAGGTGATTGGTAGTATACTGTTGAGGGGAAAAAGGTCATTGTTAAAAAGTTACATACCGTGTGATCCCTTTTAAAATATTCATGTGAAATACCCGTGTGCAGAACTTTTAAATGCACTTAGAGGCATACATGAAAAAAATCAGCCTGGGTGTAGAAACCAAAATGGTCACAGCATCCATCTTAGTCGGTGACACTGGAGTGACTTTTTTTTTTAAATTTACTGATCTGTATCTCCTGGTGGTTTTTCAATAATGGGCATGTACTACTTGTGCATTACATGTTTTAGAGCACAAAGTGCAATTTAGAATCCCTGCATTATCCGAGTGTTGATTAATGTCTAGACTCTCCAAATGGACTACGTACTCTTTGATGAAAGCGACCACATGGGACACATGGATGCACCTCCCCTTCCCTGCCCCCCGCGGTGCAGGGTGTGGGTGAGTCCATGAAGCAAAGCACGTAAAACAGCAGAGGAGACGGCATCCGTCCTGTTCTCCTGACCTAGCAGCCCTCTCAGTTGTTCCTGCCTTCCCGTCGGCTCGCAGGCTGCGGGGCGTGGCGAGCCACAGATGATGACAGGCGTCTAGGTCAGCCTCGGGGAGACGGTGGCTCTCGTGAGTGCTGGCTTATTCATGGGCCTGCCTAAATTAATGTTTTACACCAGGATAAAACTCTCACTCATTCTAAAATAATACTTTTTAAAAAGATTGTAATTAAAATCTGCATCGCCATGGACATGTATCCCCATAATATTCCTCATTTGGATATATTCCGTAAGAGAGGACGGTAAAGCTACTGAAAACCCATTTTTTATCTTGGCAACATTTTACAATCTGGCAGTGCTCCCTCGTCTTCCTGTGGCCTCCCTGTAAGTGAGAGGGTTGCGATCGCAGAGGGATTGTGGGGTTCCACACATGCGGGTCTGTGTGTGCATCCCTGCTGGGGAAGCTGGCTCCCCACAGCCCCACTTTGCATGATGAGGATTCTCTGTTCTCGCAGTAAAATCCGGGTATAGTCCATTTCTTGTACATCCAAATAAAAAGGCACCATTATTTTCAAAAAGCAAAATCACATTAGCAACCTGTGACTTTTCCTGTTGGTCAACCTAATCCCACTGACAAAATCAAGAACAAGGCCATGTCATGTCCCAATCACAAATACCAGCAGGGGATGAGGATGGGTGCTGTGTCCTCTGGCTTCACGTCAGCCTACTGTCAGTGATCACAGGTGACACAGCATGAAATAGTTTAACGCTTTAATTGTTAAAGCTCTACGTCATGCTGATATTCCCATTTACTTTACAAAGTTGACAAATGGCATTTGTGTTGAATTTTCTGGCTGTGAATCTAGTATTTTCAATGAAAATTTAGAAGAAGTGAATGAAGGGACAACACTTCAATACCTCGACTTTATGTTAATTGAGGCTTCTCCTAAGACAAGAAATGGTGCACAGAGCTGGAGAAAACTACTGCTTTTTCTTTTCTTTTCTCCCTCTTGCCTTTGAAATATCGACATGAGCTACTCACTTCTTTGCCAGGTTTGCAATATGTCAAAGCAAGCTCTTGAAAGGATCAATAGTGAAATTGGGAGACCCAGCACACTGGGCTGTGGTCTCTCGATAATTACTGTTTCTTCCGAAAGTTACCAATAATATCACTTCTTGAGACAACGATGTACTGAGAGGCCCTCAAGCAGGCAAACTTCAAAAATAAAATTTGTTTTTGCTTATCTAGACCAAAATCATGATTAAAATATGGAGAAAAATGCATGACAGATGTAGCTACAGAGCAGTAAATATTGGGTTGGCCAAAAGTCTGTGTAGTTTTTTTTCTGTAAACTAAGACACATTTTTCACCCTCACCAATAACTTTACTGATCTGGATATTTTGAGTATGTCGCTGTCTCCCGCTATTGGCTTCTAGTGGGTAGAGGCCAGGGGTGTTGCTAAACATCTTCCAATGAGCAAGACAGCTCCGCAGCAAAGAATTATTGGCCAGAATGTCAACAGTACCAAGAAACTTTGCAAATCACTTTGACATGTTTGATTAGTCACAGCACCTTCTCTATACACTGTGCAAGTCTTTTTCTTTTTGCATTTCAGTTGTGTTTTTACCTTTCTTGAAATAATAAAGCACTAATGTTTAAAATGTGGCATATCTTCTTCTATCTTCGATATTAAAATGGCTGCACAAAAATTCACCAATTTTGATAAGTTTTTTTAATGCACACTGATATGACAGCTGTCACAATACAATCTAACGAAATTGTCTCAAATGAAGTTAAAGACGACTAAGTGCTAGCAGAGCCATCATACGGAAAAAACTAAATGAACTTTTTGACCAACCCAATATTTATACAAGAGTTATCTAAGAAAGAAAGGTATATGGGGAAATATTATGTAAATGCATCAGTCTGACTTGGAAAATAAGAAATTAATATTCGATTATTATCTGACACAAGCTGGTTTGGGAGATGTGGGCACACAGACACCGGTAAGGTCAGGCTATTTGGGGAAGTTAAGGAATTAAAGGGATACCACATGCAGCTCTTGTTTGCCATGTAAACATATTTTTACAATAAAGCGTGCATTTCAATAGTTAGTATAACAACCTACAGTGTTATACAAAGTATGAGATACATTATTTGGCCATGGCATTGAGCTAGACTTTATCTTTTGTGACATGGAGCACACAATAGGGGACCGGATTTCAGGGAGCAGTGAGCGCCACCAGGTGGTGGGATGACGCTATGTGTGAGAGTTCTCTGCCAGGAGAAAAAAGACGCGGGGTGTGGCAGGATGTGAAACTTTTCTTGGTGCACGATGCAAGTAATTCTCTCTCAAGACGAATACTTGCCAGTGCAGCTGCAACAAAAGGTCTGATCTAGGATTGGTGCCGAATGCCATATTCTATACGGGGAAACGGGGCAAGTCTGCAAGATTCTAGCTGGGGCTGGAATTAGTAGCTTATGCCTCAGCTGTTCAATTAGATGTAATTAGATAATTCCATATGAACTTCAGAATGACATTAAAATGAGTTCTGATGTTTCCAGTCGTTCCCACCGTGAGACAGAAAGATGGCTGCCTGTTTCTGAACCATCAGGGCTGTGAGTGTGTGCCTGTGTGTGCACGTAACTGTACACGTACACATATGAGTAATATCACACACTCATGTGTAGAATTACAGAAAATAAAGCTTAATTAATGTGCAAACTTCCTGTTTTGTGAGCTCATTGGATTGATACATGATGAATATTCTCTTTTTCCCTTTTGGATTTTGTATTCTTTCTTGAGAGGATAAGGGCGATGGGGGAATTACTGAAAAAGCAATGCAGAGTTCTGTCATGCTGCCTCATGTGTGACATGAAATTCCATGGCATGTGACACCGGAAAAGGTCACGCTGACAAGCTGACAGCTGCAGTTCCGGCAGATTTCGTAGCACCACAGGCGAGTGACTTTACGCCCTCCCTGCACAAAATGCCTGCAACAACAAAATGCATGTTTTTTTCTCTGCATTTTTTTTCTTTTGTTGATTCCAGAGAGAGAGGAAGGGGGAAAGAAAGACAGGGAAAGATACATTAACGTGAGAAAGAAACATTGATCAGCTGCCTCTTACGTGCACCCCAAATAGGGACTGAACCCACAACCCAGGCATGTGTCCTGACTGGGAATTGAACCCATGACCCTTCAGTTTCTGGGACAATGCCTAACCAACTGAGCCACGCCAGCCAGTGCTTCCTCCGCATTTTCACAAAGGCTTCAGAGAGCTTCCTTTGCCCCCACCTTCAGCAGGCCATCCTTGGAGGCCATTGCCCATCTCCTGATCCAGGAAGTTCGGGGGAGGAATCTAACGTCCATCTGAGCACTGGACAGTACAATGTCAGTACATGTCTATTGTCGCTGATGGGGATGAGCGGTAAATACTAGTAGAACCTCTAAAGTGATACAACTCTTTCCTTAAGAATGGACAGCAATCAATTAGGAAATATTAGCAACTTAAAATGCTTGTAGCGCTGAGGTAGGAGGCAGAGCAAACAGCCCCTGCGCTGTTGTAAGTGGTGCCAGCTGAAAGCATGAGGGGATGCACTGATCACTCACTAATAAGACTGAAAAAGAAGTGAAAGCATTGTTTCTGGATGCACGAAGGCTGGTGTCTAAGTGCAGCAAAGGAAGAGGTGAGCCCTGGGCTGGGACTGTTCACATCCGGTGAAAGCTATCTCACTCTCCAACAGGGCCCCGCATGGAAACAATGTACGTAAGTGGCCCCGAATCCCTGCCCAATGGGGATGAGGAGAGCAGCATGCTAATGAGCAGAATCGTGCACTACATGAAAAGCTACACGTGAGCCAATTAGACAGTCTGTCACCATGGCAGTCTGCTCATGATAAATAAGGGCAATTTCCTGTTTTCTCTAATCTGTTTCAAATGCCAAAGCTCTCACCGTGTTCTGAGGATTTTCTCTCCCTGTGTTTGGGTTCTGTTCCCAGCTACAAGAGGTGCATACCAAGGTGAGGAAGGGTGTCAAGAACTCAGAGATATATCTACCACGTATTTAAATACAAGAGGTCTGTCTGGCAAAAATCTAGCCATTGTTAATATAAGGAGAATGGTTTGTGTGGCATTAATGTAACCTGGCAGCCAAGGAGAGTGGACTGGTATGTGCATGTGTGAACAATGATCATTTCACTGTACTAGTCAGTGGGGGCAGAAGACATGTTGAATGAGAATGTGTACTGTGTGGCTGTCACATTCAAAGTGACTGAGCAAGTAGAGCAATGGATCCGCATCATATTTGGCGTTAAGCTTGAACATTTCTCTGCAGAAACTATTTGGATGACTCAGAAGGCTGGGGCTATGGGCAACTGGTGATTGGCGGCTTCATCAAGACAACGTGCTTGCTCATGCATCACATAGCATTCAGAGTTTTTTTAGTAAAACATCAAATCACCCAGGTGACTCAGTCCCCCTATAGACAAGATTTGGCACCCTGCGACTTCTGACTTTTCCCAAAACTAAAATCACCTTTGAAAGGGCAAAGATTTCAGACCATCAGTGAGATTCAGGAAAATACTATGGGGCAGCTGATGGCCATTGGGAGAACTGTGTGAGGTCCCCAGGTGCCTACTTTGAAGGGGACTGAGGTGTCATTATCCTTTGCACAGTATTTCTGGTATCTTGTACCTTTTTCAATAAATGTCTCTGTTTTTCATATTACATGGCTGGATACCTCCTGGACACACCTCACATTTCAAGGCTGTGGAAATTACATGAATAGGCAGACAAATGGAACAGAAAGGAGAGACTAAAAAGACAAATAAATATAAATGTTTAGCATGTGATAAAAATGGTATTGTGTATCAGCGGAGAGTAAAACAATTATTTAATAAATGGTCTAGAGGCAACTGGGACTTCTAGAAAAAACTGAAATTGCATCCCTGCTTAATTCATCAAATCAAAACAGTTCCAGAGATTTAAATGACACAGATAAAATAATGAAATTATCAGAGGAAAATGGGAATTTTTTGTTATAATACCTGAGATAAGAAATGCCTTTCAAAGCATGGTACAAAACTGTGACGTCATAATCAATTTGTAAATTCAACCACATTAAAAAATACTTTTGCAAGGCAAAACTGAAAGCAAACAAAGTGAGAAAAAGTTTTGTAATTCATAGCTCATAAAAGACATAGTTTCTTAAACTGTGATGAAATCCTAGAAATTGATCATTAAGGATGAAAGCAACAAACCAAAGAACTTATATGTATGACCCATGGACATGAACTAAGGGAGGGGGGATTGCTGGAGGGAGGTGGGGTGCGGTGCGGAAGGGGACAAAGGGGACGGAAAAATGGGACAACTGTAATAGCATACTCAATAAAATACACTTTCAAAAAGCAACCATCCAAACGAAACATGAATGAGGGACATAAATTGATGGTTAATTGAAAAGGAAATATGATTGCAAGGAAGTATTTGAAAAGAGGCTTGATTCATTCGAAATAAGAGATGTTATTCAAGTGTATGAAACACTGCTTTCACCTGTCACACTGTCAGAAATACAGGTACTGGGTGGCATCAGCCGGCCAAGGACGGGTGGACACTCACGTATCGCCCTGACGGGAGTGGACATGGATAAAAGGTCTCAAGAGACAAACCTGGCAATATGTATCAAATTTTAAAAAGTATAATACTTTTGACTCAGAAAGGCCACTTCTGGGAATTGCTATAACAGAAACAAGGGTTATGTACAAACTTACTAATTTGTAAGAATATTAGTCACAGCCCTGTTTGTAATTGCAAAAGAACTGAACACCAAATATCCATCATTAAAGCACGGCTAAGTAAGTTGAAGTACGTTCATTAGAAACTAGACTGCTGTTTAAGAGTAGGAAACATGATGTGAATTAAACTATTATTCAGAAAGCTGTGAGTTATATAGTCTACCACTTATTCAAATAAATTATATATTTGCATGCTTGTAAATCCACAGAACACCGCTGAAAGGACACCAAAGAACTGGTATGGCAGAGCGAATAACAATAATTAAAATCTGTAGGCAAAGATCAATTAAATAATAATTGTAGATTAAGTCTGTGTGTGACTGTATAGATGTGTAAGAAGATGGATCATGTACTCAGGTTAAGCAAATCAAACTGGTTTTTTAAAAAAATTCCGACGTATCTTTGTGTCAGATGATGACTTTATGTGATGGAGTGAATGCTCTGTTCTCAGGAATATAGGAGCTTTCTCGGAGGCACGTACTCAGAAGTGTGGATGACGACACGAAATTAATAAGCCTACCCAATTGGAAGTGACCAAAAAACCTTGAATCCTATGCTTTATGCCATGGTCAGGCTTACAATAATGTCACACCAAAGTGCTGTGTCGTGTGGCACTTTCCCCACCGGGGCAAGGGTTGCTGGTCCAGGACCGCTCACCACAGTCCAGACCTCAGCGCCTGTGTGGGCGGAGTCAGCCGCAAAGGGTGCCTAGGTCAGTTCCCCATGCGCCTTCCTAAGCTCCCCTCATTCAGAGCCCGGCGTGAAGGTTTCTCTTAGTCCCGAAGCTAGCACTGTTTTGTTTTTTTTTTAATTAACATTATTAACTCAAGGCTAATAAATAACCCATAATCTTAAATCAGTTCCAAATCTTGGAACTCCACATATACAAGAAAAATTATAATAAATTCTTTAGTTGTGTTTAGTCACTTTATTTTCATTGTGGACATTTTACGGTTCCTCTCCTAGCCTCCGGCTGCCATGTTCAATTTTTATCTAGCCATTTCTTTTCTGGTACTTCCTCCCTTTAATGCATCAGAAGGGGTAAAACATAATTGGTAAAGATCTGTAAACAGCAACTTCCTTTTTGCAGGTTTAGCATAATTGACATGAACTTTGACCAAATTAGCAGCCTGTTATCCCATCAATAGAAACTCTTTACTTCTAAAGTTCTAACTTTACATGTGGGAAAAAAAAAAGTGGGTTGTTCACGTGTCACAGAAAGAAGCTCACATCAAGGCCATGAGACCACTTGGCACAGCGGGCTGGGACCCGCAGCCAACCATGTACCTGGAGTGCATTTGGTTTCCAATTCTGTCCTAAGTGCTTTGTAGGCATTGAATAGTTTACTCCTTCATGACAACTGGGTCAGCTGGGTCCCATTTTCCTTGCTGTAATAATGGAGAAACTGAGCACGTACGAGCCACCTGCCCAACGACACAGACCTGACAAGGTGTGGAGTGGAGCCAGCCTTCGCTCCCAGGTACCCCACCTGCCCACCCCACGATGCTGTCTTCACATCAGACCCTGCGCTTGGAGGGAGAAGTCCTATCCTGTCATTTCACCAGAAGGGAAAGCTCCTAGGAGCCGAGAGATGGCCCAAGTCCTCGGCGCTTGTCCGGTGACAGAGCTGGACTGAGCCCACTTTCCTGAGCCTCAGTCACGTTGTGGAAGCTTTGCGTTCTGTTACGTCATTCAGGCACGTGGAAGTGTGAGTGTGTCTGTGCACAAACACGGGGAATGTGGACACTTTGCCCTTCGAGTCTCAAATGTAGAGCTCACGATTACGTCACACTCGAAAACATATGTTCCTGAGCTGGTGGGTGCGAATTCTTTTTCATAATGAATCATATTTTAAATCCATGGAGAGCTATTTAAAGCAATCCCAAAGTAAATCATTTTTTTTAAGCTGAATAAAACTTTTGGGAAGTAACCATCTTCTAACCCTATTAGCGTACCAGTTCTAACTTTCATAAATTCATTTTGGTTAATTGGAGGTAAACATGCCTTTTTTTGTATTGATAAATTGTTTCTTAAATGGAAGAAAAAGAGTGGTAAAACTTCATTTTGGAATAATTTTACCTTGGATTTTTCATTACCAGGTCTGTGGGAACTTGAACATTTAAGATGATTTTGCAAATATGTCCAAATCCAAAACAGGAATAGGGGATTTGGTTTGTTTCTTTTGTACATGATTTTCAGAAGGGACAGCTTATTTTTAACTTTTGCATGTTAATGTGTTTTTTTGTTTAAAAAAAAAATGGCCCTCGTCCTCATTTCTCAAGACGATGACATGATGTGTGTCCCAGTCTGACCCCTCCGGATCCTCGCCCACTCCCCCCAGAGGCCAGCACAAGGCAGCCGCACACGCAGCCTCGCGGCGCCCCAGGACGGGAGACCGTGGAGGAGAAGGTGCGCAGCTCCTTGCAGCTCCTCGCCGCTGGGTCGCACAACCCCAGCAGCGCCCCTGGTATTGGTGTTGCCCTGCTCGTGAGGCTCAGCCTCTCAGTGGGCCGGGCACCTGCTGCCCAGCGAGCGAGACATTCCCTCTGGAACACTAATTTATTCGAGCAGAGGCATCAGTCATTCTGGGAGGATGAGGCACCAGTTCCCCAATCTGGCAGAGACCAGGCGAAGGGCAGCCGTAGTAGCTCAGCCCACCTGCGGGCAGGAATGGCCAGCCGATCTCAGCTAACGGCCATGAACTTATCAGGCACGCTGAAATAGAAAACCAGAGCGACCTGCACTCATGGAACAGAAGCACATTCTTTTTGGACCCGCCCATGATTAACATCATAGCAAGTGGGCAGTTTGAATACAAGGTCAATGTTGCAATTCGCCATGAGCTCATTGAAAATCTGCCACCAAAGTAAGAGTAACTAAAGGGGAGGATGCAGGAGAAGCCATTCCGACAACAGAACAGAGCAACCTGAAGGCAGCCGCGCCCTCCGACAGGCTGCAAGGTGAAGTACGGCCCCAAACGGGGGCTCTGAGGGGCCTGGGGCCACCTGTAATGTGGATCATACAGGTCCCATGAGATCCAGAGATGCACATGCAAGTTCTTCAGCTGGTGGGCTGAGCTGTGCCCCCAAATCATATGTGGAAGCCCTAACCCCCTGCTCCTCGGAATGCGACTGTATTTGGAGATGTGTCTTTAAAGAGGTCACGTGGATGAACCTTAACCCAGTGGCTGGTGTCCTTCTAAGAGGAAGACATTAGGACACAGACACACACACATAGAGGACACAGAAGGACACAGGCAGAAGACGGCCATCCACAAACCACGGAGAGAGCCTCAGAAAAATCCAACCCTGCCAACACCTTGACCTTGGACTTCTGCCCTCCAGAACTGTGTGAAAATACATTTCTGTTGTTCAAGCTGCCCAGTCAGTGGTACTTTGTTTCGGCAGCCCTAGCAAACAACTACAGGTGATCATCGAAACACACACACACACAGGTCTAGGAAATTCCAGAAAATGGTCCAAGAACTCCCTTGGCATATTCCTGTGCAGCTTATAATATTCCATCCTATTGTTTTCTAATTCTTTTTGTAGGCAACACTTACTTATCTTCACCTAAGATATTAACAAGAATGATATACAAATAATCCCATAAAGTAGCTGAAAATTCAGCAGCAGCCACAGGAACCCCTGCCCTCTCCACCCGCCCCCTCCCCCACCTGAGCCAGCTCTGACCCTCGGGCTCTGGCAGAGCAGAGTTTGAAAAATGCCCCTTCCATTCTGGTGCCCGGCAAAGATCTAATATGTCAGCAAATTACCTCAGGTTTGCACATTATCATTAATCACGCTTGTCACGGGGGCTGGCGGCACTCCCCCGACATAATAAATAATGATGACCGTAGGCTTGTGCAGGCAGAGCGTGTGTGCGCGTGCGTGTGCATGTGTGTGGGGGAGGGGTCCGAGTCCATCAGAGACAGAGGGAAACGTTGCTCTTGCCACGTCCTCTGAGAGTCCCTGCCAGGAGCACCCCCCGCCCCCAGCAAGCCTGGCCCCTGTGGACGTGGGAGCATCAGATCAAGAGAGCCTGACGTGGCAACTGAAAAGACATCTTGGGGGTGGCTGAAGAGCTGCTTCTCTCCAGAGAGAGAAAATGCCCACCCCACGGACCGCAGCCAGGCTGGCGGTGGCTGGACCGTCCTCCATTCTGGGTTCTGAGAACCTGAAGCTTTCAGAAGCTTCTCCAAGAGTGAGGGGCCCTGCAGGGCTCTTGAGTTTATTATGGCTGAGCATTTAATGAAACTCCCCTTTGATTTCGGTCTCCGTATTTAGACCTGTGCCCCTTGGAAGGATGGGACCGGCGCACACCCTGGCTTTGAGAGCTGCCTGGCCCACGGACTCCTCCTCCTGCAGAATCCTGGATCAGATGTGGCGGGAAGGCTTCTCCCGGCCAGGCCCTGGGCCTCCTTTCCCGTGGTTGTAGATCACAGTCCGGGGCTCCTCCTGTCGCCTTCGCCCTAGCGTAGGCGTTGGAAGCTCGCCATCCTCATCCCAGTTGCATCATCAGCCTACTTCTTACCGCGTGCTGACTTTTGCACGCAAAACAGTCAGCCTATTCATTTTGGGTGGTTTCAAGCTTCCTTGGCCTTTTGTTTCATTGATTTTGTCGGAGATGCAAACTTGTTGTTGTGCGATTAATTACCCTACACCATAGGCTACTGTATTCCATGCCATGTTCTGTCTTTGTGTGGCTACTACTTCACTCCCCAGCTAAACCATGGGCTTCCTTGGGAGAAGGCACCTTATCTGCAATGTGGTTGTTTTCTGTCGAAAGGTCCCTGTCGGAAGGCACTTTGCCCAGACCCATTGATCATTTTAAGGAGGTAGCACAGCGTGGAGAAGGCCAGCTAACTCTGAGTTTGAGCACCAGCTACGCCCTTCATTTCCAGTGTTAACTTGGACCATCCCTTAGCTTTAACTTTCCTGAACCTGAGTTTCCTCTTTTGCTAGATGGGGCTGTCGCCACCCACTGGGTTGTTGCGAGGTTTAAATATTTAGATACCGCCTACAGAATGCACAGCCAAGTGGCTGGTACACAGTTAATTGATCTATAATGATAACATGGATGATGAAGTTGATAATGATGGCAGTTGCAGATATTTAGTAAAATGCAAATTTAAAAGAGAGCTTGCTCACAAGTGTGCCAGCTGAAGAGTCTTAATTAACCAGCCAAAGAGGTTTTGGGTGTGTGTGTGCAGTTTGAATCAATATGGTTGAGCAGTGAACCATGAGCAAGGAAGCAGACTTGAGGGGAAGTTCAGAGGGAGGAGTAAGAAGGTTTACCCCTCACCTTAGTCTAGTCACCAAAGTTTGACAAGCCTAGACCTTTCAGCCTCATAAAACTGTGCAATTCTAAGTTTAAATGACAAAGTATATACTCTCATAGCATAAAACTGAAAGGTCTGGAAGAGCCCCAAAACAAAAAAACCTCAGTTCTAGAGTGCTCTGTAAAGGTTATATGTACATTTAAAAATATATATACCATTCACACATTAAGAGAAATATGAAAATAATCTCTTTTTACTGAATAGTCTAAAAAAATAAAACAGTTCTTTATCTGCCATAGAAAACTCAACCTTGATCTAATGAAAGTTAAGAACCAAAAAGAGGAATAGGAGAAATGTGACCTCATCCTTAAAACAATAATGAAAAAGGGAGAAAGTAAAACAAACAATGATAATCGCTAAGATAGTATTTATCTGCTAGTCTTTTCTCAAAGAATTTGTAACTGCTCTGATGTTCAGCACTGGAGTTTGGGAGGAATGCTCGACTTCCGCTGATGTATGCGAGTTACCTGGGATTGTTTCCGCCGCCGTCTGCGCTGGGTCCCTCTCAGCGAGCCCGCCCACCGGAAGAGCCTCCCACCCAGCGCTTCCCTCTCTTCTGTGGCGGAGACAGCGATAACCCGCAGCACTCGACGACGTGAGCACTCGACGTGCTCAATTACAGAGAGCGTCTGTCAATCCTGAGAGGCGGGTTCTTCACTTGAACACACACTCACAACTATTTTAGAATTTTATCAAAATTATATATTTGATTTAAAATCCAGACACGCACTCCCATTTAAATTGTTAAAACAGTGCTCCGTATTTTATGAGATAAAGATGATACATGTTCTACAGTGACTTTTTTCTGCCTTTTTTTAAAAAAAAAAAAAACAACCTTTCCGTACAGTGTAAAATGCTTAGAGAAGAGTACATGTATTTTAAGTGAACAGTCTGATTGGATGTCCACCAGCTGACCCCACCCAGGCAGCCAACACGCACAGCAGGACAAGGTAAACGGCCAGTCCCCCTGGAGGCCCCTCCACAGCCCCATGGCTCTGTGGTCACTGCTCACCCCCCAAGTCAACCCCTCCCTAACGGGGTTAGTTTTGCCTGTTTTTGAATTTTACGTAAATAGAGTCACACACGACATGTTCTTTCATGTCTGGCTCCTTTTGCTCAACATTGCCTTTGCCAAATTCCTCCACACTGTGTGAACCTGTGGGCGGTTCACTCTCATTTCCTTGTAGCATTATGAATTAGGTGGCCATACGTTAGTTCCTCTCTCCATTGAGCTGTTTGGGGGAATTTGGGCAGCCCCCTGTTTGGAGCTACGATGAAGAGTCTGTTAAGAGCATCCAAGTACCTGTGCCTTGTGAACAAAGGTGAAGTTTCTGTTGGGGCCACACCCGGGGAAGGAATGGCTTTGCCAAAGAACAGGGTACGCCCTCCGTCTAACATAGTGACAGTTTTCCACGGTGGTTGCACTTGCTTTTCTTTTTATATGCCAGATGAAGCAGTAAGTTATAAAAATACTGTTATACTAAAAATATGGTCATGTCTTTGCTACATACAACCTTCCCTATCCATGGAACATCCTAAAATATCAATCCCTGGCAATAGAAAAGATTTATAATTTCAGGTTAACAAAAAATCATCCATCTAACAATGATGATTCCTGCCAACACCACCACCTCCACCGCATAACAAGGCACAACACCCCCTTGCCTCTGCCAGGCCCAGCGCCGAGTGATGTACCGCAGCCACGCCTGTGCTCTTCCCGTAGTCCCATGGATTCTACGACTGTCCCCAGTGGTCCATGATAAAACCAGATACGTAAACTAGAGGTGACGTGACCAAGATCACAAAGCCACGCGCCAGGCCTGTTGGACTCTAACCCGAGCTCTGTGAAGATCTGTGAAGCCCTGTGAAGCCCAAGGCCCCTGACTCAGCTCCTGGGAGCACGTGGGTCAAAGGGTCACTAACATCAGATAGAGGGAGGGTCATTATCATATTGCTCAGCTGGGTTCCTTCATGTGGTTATTTTGCTAGTCCTTCGAGAAACATCTCACACAGGATTCTCAAATCGGTTGTCATAAATGTTTCTCTTCTAATCGTAAAATTTTGTATTCTGGCAACGAAGAGACATAGGTTGCTAATATTTTAGATTTTATTTTCATACCTGCAGGTGTGCATGCCCACACACACAGACACGTGTGCGTGCGCGCACACACACGGAACAGCCCTGTGCTGCAGGTGAATGGTAGGGATGTGTGTGAGCCATAACAAAAATACGTACATAAAATCGGGCTTCCTCTCACCGTGCTGTGTGTTTAACTTAGCAAAGTTGAATGCTGTGCACTAATACCCTCCCCTTACACCGGGCGGTGGAGACAGAAACTGCCCCCTCCCAATATGAAGAAGTAAGAAGGGGAGGCCTGGGGTCAGATACAGGGTCGGAGGTCACTGCTCCCTGAGTTGTGTTTAGAGGCTGCTCTGACCTCAGGGCCAGAGATGTTTTCTTGTGTCCAGGCTCGGGGTCCTGTTTACAAGGGGGGTTGCTCTCTTCATGCGGACGCAGCTCCACCAATAAACGTTACAGAATTATGAAAGCCTGAGATGAACCATTTTCCGCAGCCTTTGGGGGAGGGTAATAAATTCCCTCCCCCAGGGTCTCTCCCTTTAAACAGCTAAATTCTGTTGAATAAACAGCATGTCAGAGGCTGGTGTGGTCCGTCCACAGGCTCATCCACAGCCAGCAAGATTCCATGCCTAACACATTGACGCGACTTTTAGAAACATCATAGACTTTGCTTTCTAAACACCTGAAATATGGTCAAGATGAATTTTTCAACCATCGCAGAAATCACGTATTTCTCACATACATTCCATATTACAACATGTCTAAATATGTAATGTATATGATTTCGATGATAGAAATTTGGCACCGTTGTTGTTGAAAGGTATTAATTTAGGGCTCAGTACTAGACCGTGTCACTGTACAGGATGGAGTGCCAGGCACTCTGAGTGCAAAAAGTTCAAGTGACAACCTGCGCAAATGTGCACACTAGAAACGCCACTATTAATCCCCAGTCAGACTTTCTATAACTGGACCTGAAGGATAATATCGGTTCAAAGATGAAAGATACTCTAGACAATAATGGCTATGTATTTGCTCTCTGATGCAATGAAAAACTTTTTAGTCCATCTATCAATTGTATTGATTTGGAAAAGAATTGATAATGCCTATTCATCTGGGGAAAAAATTTTTATCCTCACCTGAGGATATATCCATTAATTCCGGGGAGAAAGAAGGGCTGGGGGTGGGAGAGAACGAGAGAGAGAGAGAGAGAAACACTGATGTGAGAGAAACACGAACCTGTTGCCTCCCGAACATGCCCCGACAGGAGACTAAACCTGCTGCCTAGGCCTGTGCCCTGAGTGGACATTGAACTCAAAGCCTTTCAGGACGCTCCAACCAATAAGCAACACTGGCCAGGGCAACAAACCACCTTTTAAAGCTATGAAATTCACATTTAACTCCTCCCATAGAAGCCCCTGCAACAGAAGCCACTTACTGTATAGGAAGCTCCTGGGAGCAAAGGTCAGGGTTGCTCAGGAATAGGAAACAAACCGAATGCCCAACATTATTTGCTATTGGTGGAAGTGCCCCCAAATAACTCAAAAACATACTATATACTACATACTACAAACAACATACTACAAAAGTATGATTTTCTTCTACTTTTTAGAACACATACAATTACACCAGAACCACGTTAAGAGTAGGAACAGTAAATCACGACAGTAAAAAGTGCTGTCCTAACTCACGTGCTGGCGCCTAGTCACTTTGTCAGGACGGGCAGGCTCCCCATTGCTGACTCTCCTGGGAGGGTGGGGCCGGTACCTTGGAGGCAGGAGGCAGCTGAGTGAGTGGCAGCAATTTCCTGAAGCCATGAGCGAGCAAATGAATGACCGAGCAAGAACCTGAACCAGAAGCCGATGCTAGTGACACAAGGCTGTTCCCTCACCCCAGGGGGACCCGCGCAAGGTCCCCAGCCGAGCATGAAACAAGACACGTCGGAAGGTGCTGAAGTCACTATAATCACTGCTAGAACAACACAACTCCAAGGGAAGGACAAGAGTGGTCTTCTTCCTTCCTGCGAGCTCACTTCTTTAGTCACACGTGCAAAGGGCTCTGAGGGCCATCTTGCATGGAGAAGGAGACACTCCTAGCTTCTTATATGCACATGAATACATTTCTTCCCTACAGGTTGTAATTTTGGGCATGGCCATGCTAACCACAATTCCAAACACAGCTACTGTACACTTACCTACTCTTCACAGAGCAGATGTTAACAGGCATTCATTTTATGCCCCCAAAGCTATGGTGTAGCTTAACCAAGTTGGGCTCGTTTTCTTTGCATCCATTAAAAACCCATGCTCAGCCCTCCAAAAGATAAAACCAATGACTGCTTTGGTTACACGTAGATATTTCCCACTGGCCTTTCCTCCTTTGTCCTCTCCAGGTACAAGCGTTTTCTTTTCTTTTTAAGTAGAGAATTTCTCAGAGTTTTTCCTTGCTACACATAGGCATCATTGGAAGCAATTTCATGTTTTTGAAATTGGACTCAAGGACAACTTCATTGGTTTTGAGAATCAAGACCAGAGAAATCATAACATGTTGCCATTCTCGGGAGTCATTTCAAAAGGAATTAGAACAAGAGGTAGCACATGTTCCCAGAGGTTGGGCCCTCAGAGGGGAGGATAATCAATGCTGTGATTCTAGAGTTTTTGACTCCCTTAGGCTCCTGTATTTTTTCCCAAAGAATTTCGGCAAAACAATTCCTGACTTAGCGTGGACCTCTGCACGTGGGGAGGTGCAGAGCCAGGAAGCACTGAGGCTAGACGGTGGAGCGGCTGGCTTCCAACAGCTGCGTGCTTGCAGACGAGGTGACAATACGTGAAATGCTGCCGGGACACGAAGACACACAGCCTGCCTCATCGGGAAGTGTCATTCAGGCGGCCTGGCTGTGCTCGCTGTGCGCTGACTTTCAAAACTACATCTGATTGGCTTTTTGTATGTTGACCGATGGTGTCAAAGACATCTCATCACATTTGAGAGCAAAGTAGATGTGACTAATTTTTTTTAAAAGACACATGATTACCCTTAATTTCTGGGAGGTTAAGAACATATAGTAAAATTACCTTTGCTTTGTGTCTGTTAATTGCAGAATTTATCTTTCCTTCAAGCCCTGCCATGGCGGACCAGAGACATGCCCCCTCACCTCCCGGCTGGGGGAGGGAACCTCAAACCTGCACAGGCCAGAGCTCCCCAAGTCACTCAGTTTCAGATGGTTTCACAAATTTCTCAGATCCACAGAAGAATAGCAAAGAAGCATGATGGAGAGAACCATACACCAAAGTCTTGACCGGGGCGTCTAGTGGCCAGAAGGTAACAGTGAGTGTTTTCACGGGAAGGCGACCACTCCCTTCACACGGGAGCACACCAGAGTCACTGAGCGGGGGACGACCGCCCGGTCATTCTCCAGCAAGCACTTAACTAATTTAATCTCCATGACTGAACAAACATGAATGATTCAGATCATGCTTTCAAAAATTTGCTATGACTAGCATTTACTATATATGTCACTCTGCTCTCAACCCAAATTCCTCACTGCCCACCTGTGCTCTAAGAACTCAGATTGAAAGATAATTTGGATATTTGCTGTCCATAAAAAAAGACACATACATTTGCACAGCTCTGTGTCCCCTAAATGGAGGCTTACTTCCAACTTGCATTTCCAGCTAATGTTGAAGAATGCTGACGTGATCTTTCAAAGTGCCACAAATTTTCAGACTGCTGTAGTAGTGGAATATAATGAATCCGATTCAATATCCTCATAAAGCTAAGCACGTGGCAGGCTGCACAATACAGGGTTAAGATCGTGGGCCTTGGCATTGGAGCTGGGTTTGAATTCTGCATGGGACTTGATCTTGCTTGGCCCATTTCCTTGTCTGTAAAATGGGAATAACAATAACATTTGCTTATTACTGGGTTGCCTGCATGCCCTACACAGTGCCTGCTTTGCCAGCAGGTGTTCGGGAAACACTGGCTATTGTCATCACAAGAATGGTGTTGTCGCTTTTCTATGTATGTCTGATGTGAACCTGGAAAGCTTACTCTACTTCAGTGCGCCTCAGTCGGCTCATCAAAAAAGGGGGTGACACCACCGGCTCCGCAAGGCTGCTGTGAGGATGAAACCAAGTATGGGAAGCGCCGAACCTAGTGACTCGCCCAGGGATACGGGGTCCCGACTGCTACTTCCTGTAGAGAAGGGCATTTTGGACGAATTTCTGTAAGACTGGGAGAAAACTGGATGTATTGTTTGACTTCTACATAGATCCTTGAGATGATCATGAAAGAGACCTTTACCATTGTTCAGAATCTACAAGAAATTACACATATGTATTATAATATGCAATATTTTATTTATGCATCCATCACGAATACATGAAAACGTTAGCAGATTATGAAAGCGGCATAAATACAATTGTAATTCTCAAATAGAACTTTAGGATCCACAGAATTCTGAAGCTGTCTTTGCCCAAAGCTGTCTAAGAGGGAAGGCTAATTAGAACACGAGAGAGTTTCTCATAACGATGTGATGTGCGGTCTGCTCCTCGTCTAAGAAGGGAGTTGGAGCTTTGCCTACCATCATGGAGGATGGGGAACATTCCTGGGAGTAAAACAGACTGTTAATTCACTATTAAGTGAAATTCTAAATTTACCTCAGCTAGAAAATGGACTCCATTGAAATAAGTGTACGAATACTTACTATTTAAAAATTGAGAAGAAGTCATTGGGTCTGTTTATGTGGTCGTCTAGCATAACAGAGCAAAACACCATACCTCTGACACGTAGTTGGCGGCTGCGGGATCCCAGCTCAGCAGCACAACCAGTTCCAGCCACAAAATCGGTTAGGGCTGAAGAGTTTTGACAAGAACAGGCGACATCTTCACTTCCTTCTCTCCTGCTCTTCTTGCTCAGATATTCCAATTAAAGCAAACAAAGCCCCAGGACTCTACTACATGCAGGATGACAGTAGCTAGAACCTTCCAGTCTGGGCCAGCCTCTAGACCAAAGGTCTCAGTTCTTGATTGAGAATCTACCCACTGGCAAGGGAGTAGCTTCTTTACTGTGTGGGGTGGGCACCGTGTGCCCAAATGCCCATTAATTTATGGGAAAGTAGAGAGAATTTAACTCGATTTCTTCATTGCTTTTTCCAACCATAGCTAAGACAACTGGGCCAAAGGAGTGGAAATGTAATTAAGTTCAGTACATAGTGTTTGGACACCTACTACATGCAGAGGAAGGAGACACGCCCGGTCTGAGCCGGAGGCGCGGCACGGGGCCCATCCCTGCGAGGGGCAGCCCGGAGGCACTGGGAGGGAGGGGCCGGAGGGGCCGGAGGTTGCAGGAAACAATGTTTCAAGCAAGACATGGCTTGATTGTTAGTTTTTGCCTTTTTACTTATGAAATATTTTGGTTTCTAAAATTTCTGAAACCCTCTTAAGTACAAATGTTTTCTAATTACAAAATTTATGGTCTTGTTTCATGGGAGACATGGGCATTCTGGGGATACATCGCTTATATCGTCAGAGGTGTTTTTTATTTTTTTGGCTGACTAATAATCATCTCTACTCATTCTTCTAAGGAACTTTCAGGAGCAGATATCCATTTTTCAAGGGAGATTAAGTGTCCACCAAGACGTCTTGTTTGAATGGCAAGGCCAGAATGCCAGCTCGGCCATTTTAGTTTTCAATTTTGTTTTTGTTTTTGCTATGTTTTCATGGTCGTAGACACAACCCTTGACCTTGGATATCTATTTCATATCCTTTATCACAAAAGGGTTCCAGAGGGGCAAAATAGCACCTTTGCACCTAGTAATTCAAGGAGAATTAACAACCACAACAGAAAAATAAACCCAACCCACCAGCAATGAACAAAGTTAGCGCACTTTCCGGAGGCTTATAGCAGCTCAAAGCTGTTGCCTCCCCTGAGACCAAAAGGCTAATAAGGCCCAACAGAAGCCACAACCTGGTAGGGAAGGAGCCGTCCTCTCCTGCCCTCCAGCCTCCCATTGGTGCCTCCCATCAGCTGAGTCCAGCAGGAAGCCAGCTGACCAGGGACCCCCTGATGCCCGCCCCCTGCTGGGCCTGGAGCAGCGCGGAGACGGAGGGCCTGAGGAGGAGCACGGAGGGTGTGCGGCCAACACTGCCCTCCTCAAACTGAGCAAGGCCAAACGCAATGGTGGCTGCAAGGATGCTCAACACAACCTCCGGCTGTTCCTGCAAAACGACTCACTGCACACGGCCTGCAGATAATGAGCCAGCACGTCTCCCGTGTAGGGCTGCCCGATTTAGCTGCAAAAATGCAGGACACTGGTGAAATCTGCATTTCTGATCACCGGTACGGGATTTCGGTGTGATTGTAAACCGCTCAATACTTGGGGTGTGCTTGTGCTGACATTTATTGTTTATCAGAATCAGATTTAAGTGGCACCAGGTATTTAATCTGACAGCCCCGTCCCTTTGTATGAAGTGACGACTTCTGTCCCACAGGACAAGGACAAACCACGAGTTTCCACCCAGTGTGTTATATTTAGTATTCATCCTGTGAGTTTCCTATTTTGGCTTCCCTGTCCAATTTAATTCTTGGGCCCTCCGTTTGTAAAAATTATGCTATTTTTATTCATTGCGATATATAAAGATTGTCTCCATCGAGAATGTACTGATTTTATTCCCATTGAGGTCACCCATAAATTGCCTCTTTTCTCATGAGAATATTTTGTTTTAAAAAAAGGCATTAGGCTTAGTATTCTGTCACAAGGCACTGAAGTTTTGTTTCTTCTGCATGCGAACGGGAAACGCGGATGCTCTAAAAAGCCTTCATTTAGGAATCTCCAGTATGGCTTCAAAGACAAGAAACACATACATTTATAAAAACAATAGAGGAGCAAGCAAGACGGCGGCCCCACAGCTTGCAGGGAGTCCAGGGCTTAATGAAGGGAAGGGAATCTTTGGGATGGATCAGGGGTGGCCACTGCGGCCCCGGGGGCCACACACGGTCCAGGATGGCTATGCATGTGGCCCAACACAAAATCATAAATATACTTAAAACTTTTTTTTTGCTCATCAGTTTTTATTAGTGTTTGAGTATTTAAAATGTGGCCCAAGACAACTCTTCCTCTTCCGGTGTGGCCCAGAGATGCCAAAAGGCTGGACACCCCGGGTGGAGCACGAACATTCTGGGATCCCTGCTTTCGTGGCACCACCGGTGTGGCTGGGCTTGGCCTGGGGGGCAGAGGCCGAGGAGAGGGGCCACCGTGGCCCCATTGCCCATCACTTTTTGTTCATTCGATTTCACCCTTAACATATCACATGGCTCCTTCTGAGTTTCGCTGATGGTCTTCCTGGTTCTTCAACAACACGACCCACTGCATTCTTGGAAGGTGATTGGTCAGACTGCCCTCTATTGGAAAATACATTTGACATCTGTTCACCACTTTACCAGCAGGGCTCTGAGCTGCCTCAGTCTTACCACGTGGTTACTCTTACTTTCCCTGAAAACATATACATTAATTGAAGCCTTAAGAATCTTGTTCTCAGTGTCTCATCCTCCTAAAGTTCATCATAAACTAAACTGGTCCTGAGCAGAAGGCAGGTCAGCCCCACTGGGACCCCCCCTTGGTGCCTTTTGGGTCTATTTAGAAATGTGCCAAATAATTCATGACACTCACACAGCCTTTCAGAATTCATAAAAACATCTGACACCCATTTTCTTCCTTAGTCTTCCCAGCAGACCCACAGTGGATTGTTCTCCCGGTTTCACAGAGGAGCAAACCTGCCAGGTTGATGGCAAGGGGCGGAAGCAGGGCCCACAGCCACGCCAAGTCCAAGGGCAGTTCTTCCCTCGAGTGGGTGCTGAGGCCATGCACGATGGCCTTGCCTTTAGGTGACCTGGTCATAAAGCACTTCAGTGGAGAAAGCAGTAGCGTACGATTACAGAATCTAATTTGAGGCCCTTTTCCCGACTGTCGTCAGTTCTCACACACAAAATGAAGGGATGCCTTACGCAGTTTGCCGTGATCACAGTGCCCCGCTGGGGAGCGGCCCAGCAGACGTGAACCACTTGGGCACATCGTTTCCGTACAATCCAGTGAAACACTTTTAACGAGGGGTCTTTAATTTCATATTAACTCATTGCGGAAGTGCACAGGTTGGCATCCGCAAAGTTATCTGGGGGACTCACAGTCTGGTCCTTAGTGATGTAACTCATGTACAGAGAAGCCGAGGAGCCCAGGCTGTTAGTGCTGGAAGGGACCGTAGACAGTGTGGCCCACAGAACTCAGGCTGAAGTCTCAGTGGTTGGGGCACGTGAACATGAACCTGAGGTCTAAGCGAAGTGCACAGTACCAATGTCTCAGTGACACTTCACGGCGAGCAATCTCACCGATAATTTAATATTAAATCAAACACACACAGTGTTGCCAAGAATAAAAATCCACATGAATTTTTAAGACTCAATCCAGGTTGTACAGATGGTTTAAGCCGGCAGCCGGCTGCTTTGGGCAAATCCCAAACCCTCTGGGTTTTATGTCATGCTGCCCTTAGGGGTAGGCAAATGGAAAGATTCTAGGAAAACGAAACCCACTCAATTAGCCGATGAATAAAACTTAAGACCCAGACAAGCTCTGCCTAATAGAGACGTTAGAATCAGCTATTTCCCGAGATGCCAGGCCTCCCCCTCTTTGTAAGGTGATGTGCCTGGTGTCTAAACGGGTTGAACGCCTGTGGGTTTCTGGCTGGAGCATGCGAAAGGGGTGATGCTGGTGTGCGGGGAATTTCATAACAAAGCACTGCCAACCGAGGGGCTTGAACAGCAGTTCTGGAGACTGGAAGTCAGACCGAGGAGTCACGGGGCTATCATCCGTCCGAAGGTGCTGGGGGAGGATCTGTTTCAGTCTTTTCTCCGAGCTGCTGGTAGTCCTCGGCCTGACGTAGCATTCACCTCGTGTGTGTGTGTGTCCGAATTTTCCCTTTCAATAGGGACACCGGTCATATTGGCTTAGGGGTCCACCCTACTCCAGAATAACTCCATCTTAATATAGCTAATTACATGGGCAGTGACGGTTTCCAAATAAGGTCACATTCTGAGGCCCAGGGGTGAGGAATTCAACATAGGAATGTGCTGGGTGAGCAGAACTCAACCCAGGTGTGTCTGGGCCCAGACTCCATGAACTGGGAGGTTCTGAGAAATGGTAGCTGGTTTCAAAGACCAAGAAGAACCCTCCACTCAGACTTTCTTGAAATTCACTGCAACCGTAAAGTTAAAGATTTTCAACGTGATATCTGATCCGTGCCATTCTAGAGTCTACAGTTGTGGAAGTTTTGCCAGTCTCAGGTCCAAAGATGCAGGAGGGAGAGCAGAGGGGCTGGATGGGAGCCGCCCGTAGGAGAACAGTGGTCCGCCCGCCGGCCCCGCGTCCTCTCTCGTCCAGATCCCTGATTATACATCCGGTGATAAGCCAGAGACAGAGGGTCCCTGTCACTCTTGAGTTAACTGTCCTCTTATTTGAGCAGTTTGGATTTAGATGGATTCTCACTGTCGTGCGTCCCTGCATTTTTGTCGAAGGGTCGGCTCAGTCACCCCCCCCCCAGCCACTCAACATCTGGTCTGCAGGGGCCATTCAATGACCGTGCAGCGTGTTCTGACTTCAGCGCAGGTGCACGGAAGCTGACTGCGGCTTCCGTCCATCTTCACGTGTGACAGTGACGCTCGGCTGTCCTCCCTGGCCTCCCCTCAACCGTCGTCCACCGCTGGAGTAATGAGGGCTCTCTAACAAGGACAACTTTTGAATCTTTTGTGAAACTTTTCTCCTTTTGTTGAAAGGGAGGTTTATACTGAGTGAACGTGAACACGCGATTTCTGCCGCTGAGCACAATTAGCACATTTTCCCTCACAATAGACATGCCACCAAGAAATAAGCGCTGTGATTTGAAAGCAGTAACTTACACCAATTAGATGTCAACTCAGTTATGTTCCTATGGCTCTAGGAAATGAGACTTTGAAAAATCATCACTTAAAATAGATTTTAGTGTCACACTGGCATATTTAAATGAACAAAGACTGGATAATGACTGCCTTTCAGAGCAAAAATAATGATTCTTCGACTCAGCAAAATTGTGATACCCGCAGATATGCCAGGGCAATCTTTCCACGTCAAGGTCGGCTGATCAGTAACCTTGATTGTGTG